>SOPF01025547.1:44508-133352 GCA_012979155.1 Hypericum perforatum
TGGGGGGGGGGGGGGGGGGGGGGGGGGGGGATGGTATAACTTTTTTGAGTGATTCTGCTCCACACAGTACTTGGCAAGAACTCACGGGTTTGCCTCGCTATAACACACAATCACCAGCCATCCTTATTAAAGACATACACTGGTGTGTCTTTCATCGCTTTATGGCTGGGTGTTTTAGTGCACAGTTTGAGAGTAGCAAAATCACAAAGCAACAATTATATGCTTTAGCTTGTGCACAAAACCATCGTAGGTTTGACACATTTGGATTAATTGTTGATGTGATTAAGCGTACCTTAGATTTGCCTAACCCCCGTTGGCTAGGGCTTGGCCATATTGTTGCTATGCTTGTTCGTCAGTTTGTTGCAGATCCGCCGATAAATGAAAACATGATAAACCCATCGGAAATTGATCGTGATCAGCTGGTGAAATGGCATTTAATGTCCAAGACTGGCTCAGTTGAACAGGGCACCAGGGAATATGCGGTCATTCCATATATTGATTGCGAGGGTGTCCGGAACCGCTTAATGCAAGAAGAAAATGTTCAACTCCCAGAGCAGCAAGCAAGCATCAACAATCTAGCCCAGCGCATCACAGACCTTAAGGTCGAAGTGCGGAACAATGCAGAAGAATAGGTAGCTCGCTGGCAAATATATCAGGAGGACCAGGCCTACAACCGCGCTCAATGGGAATGGCTCCGCAATCACCTCCAACCTCCACCAGAACAATGATCACATGCTTTTTCTTCTCCTTACTTTGCTTAGTTTTTGTTTTTAATTTTTAGATTGTCTTTGATTTGCTATTTTCATTTTCTGTTTTGCATGTTTTTCTTCACACATTGAGGACAATGTGTCTTCTAAGTGTGGGGGTGTATGTGTGTTTATGTGTGTGTTTATGTTTTGTTACTTGTGTTGATCTTGTTGATCTTGCTGTGCCTGTCTCTCTTCTTAATGTGGTTGTTATTTTGCTTTATGCATGTGATCGAGTCTATTTTGTGTGTGTTTTGTGTTTTTGATTGAAGTGTGTTAGAGTCTTTTGCAAATGATGAAACAATCCTCAGAATTTTTGAACTTCTTGTCATAAGAAAAGCCCCATATCATGCATTCAACAGTCTTGAGCAAAATGAATTTTTTAGACATAAGCTATTATATCCTCGTTCATTTAGGCTAGTCGTTACGCTAGATAGACTAGACTAGTGAATTAACGAGTGACCTTGTGAGATTTTGAGCCGAAGGCAAGGACAATCCGTCTTTATTTTATTCACGAGATGTGTGCTTCGTTTGAGCAATGGAGGTGTTAAATGATTACCTTGCATAACTCAATGAGGTAGAGAGTGTCGAGGGCAATTTTGCTATAAGCCTAGGGCCTTAGAGCCAAAAACCTGATCTTATCCGTTGCATACTCCGTCGAGCTTGAGCCTATTCATTGAAATATTATATGTAAGCTACTATATAACCGTTTCTCATGAACTTTCCCACCTTTGACTATCCGTCCGAGGAAGCTTTAGGATTATATCTTTGGGAAATTTGTGTAAGGGTTCTTATTGTAGTATAGCTTGGGGGGTGCCTTACCATATAAGGGTTGCGGGTAGTCAAGACCATGAAAGTGTAAAGACTTGGCTTGCAAAAAGAAAAAGAGAAACCTTGTGCTTAGAAAAAGTTGAAAAAGAAAAAGAAAAGAAAAGAAGAATTTAAAAAAAAAGGGAAAGTGGAAAGAAAGAAGGAATTGAGCATAAAAGTCAAGAAAAGCACAAGGAGCAAAGTAAGCAAGTCATAAAAGAAAAGTTGGTCTTTAGGAGTTGGGTTACATCGGGATGAGTGATAATGATAAGGTGAGACGTGTAGAATAGATGAGAGGTAGAATTTTGTATATAAGCTCCTCGGATCGGGTGGTTTAGCCACTGCCCATGCTCATATCCTCACCTTTACCTTTAGCCCCATTACAACCCAATAAAAGGCCCTCCTATGACATGATCTACTTTGTTTCGAGTGTGTTTTGGTATGATATTTAGCACTTTTAGACCTTGAATGTGCACACGAGAGTAGGATAGTTGACCACCATACACTTGTGAGTTTAAATTAATCCTATCCTACGAGTGATTAACTCTCTAGTCCGGAACACTTGGTGTAAAAACTTGATTAAATGATTGAGGGTATAATCGCCTATTGCTTTTGTATTCACTTTGCTCAAGGTTGTGATGTGTGTGCTTGTGGGGATGATCTTGTGATGAATGTTTAATTTCTGATGGCACCACTTGTTGGTTTTCTGATGCACCTTCCTTGGGGACAAGGAAGAAAGTAAATGTGGGGTGTGATGCATGTGAGAACATGCATCCGTTTAGCTTTAGTTTATGTCGTTTTGTCACGTTTTAGGAAGTGTTAAGTCGAGTCTTGTCTATGTTTTGTTTCATTTTGATTAATTGGTCAAGGAGAAGATTACCTATTGTTTTGGTGTGTTTTGTAGGTATTTGCAGCATCTTAGGAGCTAAGGCAAGGATCGGTGGACATAGGCGATGAGTCGAGCTAAAAATCGGAAGTTTGAAGGCAAATGTGAGTTGGGGCAGATTGCTACCCCAACGTACGCTGGTCAGGCTAGCGTACGTTAGCCTTGCTCGGGAAGAATTGCTCGGGAGGCAGAGAGCAACCCCAACGTACGCTGGCTAGGCCAATGTACGCTGGGGGTGCTCGGACAAAAAGAAGACAATGGCAGAGAACAACCCCAACATACGCTGGCCTAGCCAACGTACGCTGGGGTTCGACAGCCAACATTAAGAATTGCTTCACCAAACTTCCCACTTACCTTTGTCTACACTTTTGAGGTGGAAAGCAACTTGGAAGAGGTCAAGATCAAGGGGGAGGCTGCGGAGAAACCACTTGGAGAGGAGGAGAAGAAGAAGAGCTAGTTTTTAGTTAAGAACTCTCCAAGACAAAAACATTAGTTGTTAGTCTTTACTTTGTGTTCTTGAATTGTTCTTTAGGATATTGTAACATTGGATTCGATATAATCAAGGTACTTTCATTGTCTTCTTTGATTACAAGTTTATCTTTATATTTGAAGTTCTTATTTAAGATAGATCAATGAATGGTTATATTTTGATCAAGGATGACAACTTGGTTTAGATTGTAGCCTTCATTCATTTATTGGAGAAAAACTTGATATTGCTAATGAATCTAGGCCTGACAAACTTGGATTTATAATCGATATTGATATTTTAGCACAGTAGTATTAGATCATCAACCCAACGATCCATTCGCTTAGCTTAAAGTCTAGGAACGCATAATCTGGTACTTAGCAAACTTATTCACTTTTTATTCCCTGTGGAGACGAATAAACTTATCACAATATTACTTGTGCGATTGTGTATTCTTGCACGTATTTAGATCCAACTTTGGACGCATCACTGAGGACCTAGCGCACGCTAGAGATAGATGGCATACGCCAATGATGCACCAGTAGCAAATGACTACAAGCAAGAACGACCAGACATGAACGACCGGGCACCTGAGGATCTGGCACACGCCAGGAAGAGTTGGCGCACGCCAGACCAGACAGTGACACAGCCAGCCACTTGCCTCTTTGAGTAGAAAACAGTGGAGGGGGCCATGCACTCGGGATTTTTGGCCTTCTTGTGACCTTGGCAGACCATTATGGTGTATAGGTGGATAGTTGTTAGGATATTAAGTTAGTTTATATTTGTTTTGACTTTTGACTTTTGTTTTATGCTAATAATAAACATTAGTGTAGAATAGACAAGTGTGTGAGAGGAGAGGCAGCACGAACTTGGCCATCCTTCCTGTGAAGAACTTGAGGAAAAGCTGAGGATCACCTTGTAAAGCTTTCTTCTCTTGTATTCTTCGTTTTGTTAATTAATGCTAAGTATGTTCATGTTTTTGATTATATTGATCTTTACAAGCATGTGTGAGTAGTTGATCTTTGAGTTTGGTGGCTTAAAGCCACTACTTAGTCACGGTTTAGAGGATTAAAAACTTGATGAACATGTCAAACTAATGAACTTAATGCTATGCTAAACTTGCTTGATCACCAAGGCTAGAAGTTAGTTTAAACTTGAAACCGAGAGGAGATAGTTTAAATGGAAAGGTTAGTTAGGTAGGTTGCTGGTTCGAGTTGCTAATACTCATACTCAGTGATTTATTGTCCTTAAAGTGATGCATATAGTTGGTTCTTTGCAGTGCTTAGTTGGTTTTTAGGGTCGAGAGAACATCTTATCATTCTAAGCATGGTAAAGAAGCAATTTAGGCCTTTCTAGCACGAGAGTGTAGTTTGGTTGATTTCGAAACACTAGGACCATGTTATGTACTTAGTAAACCTTCTGAATTCGATGATTATTGTGGTTTTAAGTTCACTTTGCTCATTTGTGCAATATAAGTTGTTAAGAATTTGTTTTGAAAACCAAACCTTCAAGTAACTAAATTCATAATTTGTTAGATTAGTAAACCAACTTAGAACGAAAGTTTCCATCAAACCACTTCATAATTTGATCTAAGACAAGTTACTAAACCAAGTTGAAGCTTTAAACTTGGTCCTTGTGGGACAATTTTCCCTTACTTACTCATTTGTGCAACTTTGCTAAAAAAACTGCTGTGTTGGCGCACGCCAGAAATAGGTGGCGTACGCCAACTTGGGCCATCCGAGGTAAAAACTCTCATGCCAGAAGAGTTGGCGTACTCCAACTCTTCAAAAATGTAAAACTTGGTGCATGCCAAGCACTTTTGGCGTACGCTAGGTCGTCCAGACAGACAACCTGTTGTTAAGAAAAGCAGCAGAAAGCTTAAGAAAAAAAAGGCAGACCCTCTCGTCTGGGAGGTATACAAACAATGTACAAGATAGGAGATTCAGTAATTGGATTAATAGAAACGGGCTGATTGATCTAGGTTTTATGGGCTCACCCTTCACCTGGTCGCATAGCTTAGGTAACGAAGGAAGAGTCTCTAAGCGACTAGATGGGGCCCTTTGCAACGAGGAGTGGTGGCTTCATTGGTCGGAAGGCAAGGTCCAGCACTTGGCATGGTATCAATCTGACCATAGTCTATTGTTGATCTATTTTTTGGATAGCGACATTGGGAATAGAAGAAGAAGACCATTCAGATTCTAAGCTGCGTGGCTATCGCACCCAAACTTCCACAATGTGATCCAAGACAATTGGGAGAATGGAAAACATATAGTAGAAGCATTGCAAAAGCTGAAACATGAACTAGTAGTATGGGATTCAACGACTTTTGGCAAAATAGATGTGAGGAAGAAGAGACTACTTGCGAAATTGAGTGGTTTGCAGGTAGCCATCGATAAGAGACCCAACAAAGGCTTGATTGCACTATATGATAAGCTCCAAGGTGATGTTGACTTAGTATTGGAGTAGGAAGAGATCCTTTGACTGTAGAAATCACGTGAAAAGTGGATAGTGGAAGGTGACAGAAACTCGAGATATCCCAATATTCTACGACTTTGAAGCACAAGTCTTTCCTAGAGTACATGCTTTATTCATGACTTTCTTTTTGCACTTCTTTTTCTTTGTTTTTCTCTTTTTTCTTTTGTTTTCTTTTCTTTTTCAAATTTTTTTTAACACAATATTTACAACACATTTTTTTTTACTTAAAAATAAACAAACTAAATAACTTAGCATGTTCTAGGCAAAAACTCGGCTTCTACACTTGGCTGCTTATTTTCCTACAATTTCCACAACTAAAACCATATACATGAAGCTACCAACTACACCCGTACAACTCCTCCTATTATCCTCAGATATGATGGTCAAAGGGTAGGAAGAGCGATAATTTAGGTTAAAAGTTGGTTACCTAGTCTATAATCAAGAAAAGGCTAGGCTCAAATTGCTTAAGCAATTGGAAATCATTAGGATTTTGTCTCTAAAGCTCTAGGCTCAAATGTCAAAGAATGCCCCCATCGTCCCACTAACTTCCGCACAACTAAGAATACGATAAGTAATAGTAGGATACCCTAATCAACTGACTTAGTATACACCTCATGAAAAGATTTGGAGACGGATGTCTCCTCCTTCGGCTCAAAGTACCTCACAAGGTTCGCACATTAACATTCTAGTTTAGTCTAAACAGCGAAACCACTAGTCTAAATAACTAAGTGTGAGGTTTCTACATATTCCTAAGCTTTGTGTTCGGGTTAAATTCCTAACTAATAAGGTGACAATCTTCTAACAAAAGTTGAAAATTTTTGAAGGGGGTCAAATTTTGAAAAATTTATACCAAGTCTAAACCTAGACACACATATATAAACATAGTAAACACAAAAGGAAAATTCCTGAAGGGAACCCTCCCCCACACTTGAATGACACATTATCCTCAAGGTGTCTAAGATACTACTAAACACCTAATTACAAAAAGAAAACAAAAAAAATTAAAATTGAGACAGTTTTATCTCGATGATCTAGTACGTTAAGAAGTAGCAAGGAGATCGAACCCTGCAGAGCTCAAATCAGAACACTTCCATATAAGATCACCAAAGATACGAAAAACATATCTCAAAACAAGCAAACAACAAAACAAATATGAACAAACAACATATATCACAAAAATACGAAATGACAATAAAGGAAATAAAAATAAAAACAAAGGAAAAAGGAGCTCCCTGGTCAATTTGTTGTGTGCCTGCTGCTGAGCATTCTACGCCTATGTTCTTCAAGATGGGCTTGTTGACTTGCCATGGTGAACATCAAATGTGGATAGAGTGGGCCCTGATTTGCTAGACTTATAAATAAAAGACATTAAATCTAACAAACACACACAAATAAAATGCAAAAAAATTAACACACTTTATAATACAATCTACCCTAATTTTTTGGCTTTTACTTACGCTCCGTTCCTGGAAAGCTTGAAAACCATATGCCCCATTCTGATGGGTCATAGATTCAACTTTTTGACTTTCACAAATCACACAACTCACGAATGGCATACCATGATAAACTACCTTTCTGTGACCTTTTCAGCTCTAAGCTTAACGGGGTCACCAAGTAGTAATACGGTATGCTCATTTTATGAGTTAGTGCTATTTTTGCTACAGTCACCTTCGTGTTCTAACTTTCCATACCTAGGTCAATACCCAATATAAATTGTTGAGCATAACAATCATATAGGAGTAACTTCTTATCTCTCATCAATCGCAAAAAATGCAGACATCTGCCAATCAACCAAATGATCAATAGCACTTATATTAATCATAGGATTGAGAGATTTTTTGACCTCACCCAAATTTAACCAATCCCAACCAAGAGTGGGAGGTTGTTCAACATTATGGTTGGGTGTTTTACCTTCATTTACCATCTCCAATAGTAAAGGTTTAGCAAACCTTTTTGGATCTTGAAGTCGACGTGAAATATTGTGGCGGATGACACTATACTCTTCCTTAGATATGGCTTCCCCTTTTTCCTCCGAATCTTCAATATTTGCTAAATCTATGGTTGAGCAAGATTTACCCACAAAGAAATTAGCACTAGTAATAGGCTCGTCAGCTTCTTTTTTAGTGCTCTCATCAAACCCAATCTCTTCTTTCTCTTCCTCCTTTTTCTCATTTTTTTCATCCTCTTTTAGAAGTGCGTTGGCATGAATAAACAAGCTCGTCGGGGTTTCTTGGTGCCAATCTTTTGTTTCAAAATCCCACAAACGCCCCTTGTTCTTTATACTATATAAATCTTCGAGGAATGACGTTGGATAGATGTATGATTGTTGAGGAACGTATGAAGGTTCCCCAACTTTCAAGTTCATTTTCTTATATTCATCCTCCACTTGCACTTCATTGTTTTCCCCTAAATGATAGATTGGCTCAAATGGTTTAATGAAGATGGCATCTTTTGTATGTGCACTAGTGCAAATATCATCTGAGTAAGCTTGTGCTCTCTCAAAAGTTTGACTTGGCGTACACAATTTCTCAAACTCATTGAGTAGTATATTATTGCCATTTTCAAACATCTTATCCATTCTTGCTTCCATTGAGTCTAATCTATCTTCAAGGGAATCGGACCTTAGAGGTTGTACTTCTTCATTGCACCATGAGGAATAAGGATTTTCACTCCATGTTGGAATACAAATGGTTCCATGTTGCCCCTTACCGTAATGCTCAAAATTCTTATAATCTAAGAGTGTTCCATGGCGGGCAGGGAACCAGTATTCTGCACATTGACTTTTATCATGTCCCTCACATCCACACCATTCACAAGTCCAAAGCTGAGCTTGGGTGATATTGAGTTTTCTTTGATTTGCTTCCACCAGTTCACATGTATCCTCAACTTCTTTGTCAAATAACGATCTTTGAATTCCATTGTACCAATGGTAACCAAAGGAATTCATCTTTTCTTGTTGTAGTCTTTCTTGATTTAGCCTCTCTTGTCAAAGTTTTTCTTGTCGCAATGTCCTTTCCAAGTGTACTATGTCCATTTTACTTTCTAAAGAAAAGTTGGTGGTTGAGCACGTTTTGGGCATACGACTTAAAAATTTATAATTTTTTCGTCCGATCTCCTATTTAGTCAAGGTCAGCGGCAAATGAAAGAAGACTTCCAATGCTACAACTTTGACTAAGAAAATTTTTCCCAGATTGGATTTTCACTACTAAAATAGTGAAAATACAAGGTTAATCGTATTCTACGTTTTGGCAAGACTCGTCTAAAAATTGTATTTTGTTCATACAACTTCAAAATACGATATCTTTTCCGTCCGAATTCCTTTTGTTATGAGGTTAGTGGCTATGGAAAGAAGACTTCCCAAACTACAACTTCATCTTAACATATTTTAAAAAATTCGGACATAAAGACCTCCAGAAAAACAAAATGCGAGCTGGCCAAAATTTTCCGAGCAAATTTTTTGCAAGAATTGTCAGAAATGACCTTTGTGTGTTCAAAATACGATAACCTTTTCGTGCGAACTCCAAAAAATGCAAACTCAGCGGCGTTGGAAAGAAGACTTCCTCATCCACAAAGTTGTCTTGGCTGGCTTTTACAAATTCAGACATTTTGACCCTCGAAAAAATAAAATGCGAACCTAATGGCAAGAATTTTCGTGCAAGTTTTTCGCAAGACTCGTCAGATTTGACCTTTGTGACTTGTAAATGCGATAACGTTTTCTTCCGAACTCCAATTTTGGTGAAATCAATGGCGAGTGGCAGTAGCTAAAAATAATTTTTCGACGAGTTGTCAAAAGTTCCTAATCCAAGTTCATAAGCTAAGCTTTAGCTTCGAAATTCAATCCCCGGCAACGGCGCCAATTGATTAAGAGTGGTCTTCGGCATCGTGAAACACCTCCAACCACCGTCGCAATATAGTTTTATGAAGTAGGGTTGTCGATCCCACGAGAATTAAGCGAACGCCTTACTCGGCTTACCACCTATGTTTTAGGAACTTGATTTCGATTGATGGTTTTGTAACTTGTCACGCAAATATGCACAAAGTAATCAACACAAGAACAACAAAGACATAAATAGAAAGACAAGCAAATTTAGCAAATAAAACTAAAATGATATGATACCTAAAATCACTTAAACAAACAAAATGGTTCATGGGGTTTTTAAGTTCGTGTCATGGTCTGAGTGTTTCAAGGCAACTAATCTATACTCTCGCACTAAATTAGTCTAAGTTAATACTTAGCTAAGACCAAGTGAACAAGGTGTGCCCTTGCAATCATCAAGTCACAAAATCCTAGCTACACATAGACTATAAGTATCATCCTTTAGGATAACCAATTACCAAGAAGGAGTCCACATCTTACAAGGCAACAAATTAGCTAATTAATTTTTCGATCAAGTCTTTCTCCTCTCGAAGATCAAGAGTTGATTAATTTCATAGTTCTAGGTGGCCAAATTAGACTAAGCTTTAAGTCTTTTAACTAGAACATGCACCTTATCATTTTCACCAATCTTAAACCATTAGCATGCTTAAGCTTTCAAGGAATCATATCACAATAAACTACTCACACATATTTACATAAACAAACACAAACATATATATTACAAAGACAAAGCATAAGGAAATTAAAGAAAGGAAAGAGTAAGGGAGGTTTTACAAATCCAAGCCTAAGCTTGGTTTATGCCTTGGTTCTTTTCCTCCTTCCTTCTCCTTCTTTTTCTTCTTTCTCCTCATTTTTTGCTCTCGGCCACCTCTCCTCTCTTTTTTTCTTTCTTTTGGTTCGTGAGTTTTTTGGAGAGTTGGCTGCCTTCTCTTGCCTTAGCTAATTAATTAACTAACTACAAACTTAGCTAATGGAAAATATAAAATTACAACTTAATCTAATATCTTACTAACTAATTTAACCTTGTCTCCACCTTTGCCAATTTTTCCCAATGAGTTAAGCTTAGTTGTTAAGGAAATATCCAAGTGTTGGCCACTTAATTTGGCTTGTACATGACTTAAGTGGCTGCCAAGGTCATGCATGGCGCCGTCCATGCAAGAAATGGCACCCTTCATGGCCTAGGTGGCTATTTGGCGCCGCCCTCCACTTTAATTTTTGGAGTCCCCATGCCTTAGGTGGCTATATGGCACCCTCCACCTCCTTCTTGGCGCCCTCCATGTTTGATGTAATTACTATGGTCACGCCTTGGTCATTTGTTGCCTTTCTTGCCTTAGAGTGATCACGCGTCCGTGAGGTCGAAGACTGAAAAGAGCTGCTATGTCATATAGGGTTATCGTTCTCATACCTACAAGACACAGCGGGAGCAACACTTTATTAATAGAATCTCAATGAGATAACAAAAAGTAGGAAATATTCCAAGCCATGCCCTTACCAGAGTGGAAAAGAAAGGTGTTGCTACTTGGACACCAATATTGTAAGAGAGCCGCGAGTAGAGGGAGGCATGGCTTGAAGTCACAAGTAGAGAACTCTATGAAAGAGGCTACACCAGCATCAGTCCAAGTGGTCCCATGTAGCTTAACAAGCCGGCTATACCA
Organism: Hypericum perforatum; assembly: GCA_012979155.1. Classification (NCBI taxonomy): domain Eukaryota; kingdom Viridiplantae; phylum Streptophyta; class Magnoliopsida; order Malpighiales; family Hypericaceae; genus Hypericum; species Hypericum perforatum. The sequence goes on from SOPF01025547.1 coordinate 55,424, forward strand.
ACGGCTGTAAGTCTTGGAGTGGGTAGGCCATTGGTACCTATCCTCTGTCCAGTCAGTTAAGTCCATCCTTCTACCCTGGAATAATGGAGCATCCTGGGGGTGGATAGTGAGGAGCCCTTCATCAGATAGGCGCTTGAAGTTGCACACTATAGGGCCAAGGCTAAAGCTCTCTGGCCTAGAAGATGCTCCAGATAGACCAGTGACACCATCGCCTCCTGAATAAGAAGTGCCAAGGTCACCATACTCTATAACAAGGCCGGTTGAAGATGTTGCGAGCATGCCTTAAGCAATATAGAAAGACTCAAGCAAAGACAACAACACCCATGCAAGTTAACTCAAGCATAAGCGAAAAAGTCCATCAATCACTTAAGACAAGTCAGCCGATACAAGCTAGCAATGCGGCCGAGCTTCCTAGGAAAGTGGGGAAGTTCGCATATGCCTTACTTGGCCGAAATACTTGATTGGGTGGAGGTATGCAAGGACTCGGCTTAGATGGCTCATAACACTCTGACCAAGTTTAAAAGAGTGTAGACAAGCCCAAGTTACAAGAGGAGTCCAGGAACACATCTTATCAAACATGACTATCAAAGCAAGCGAGCACATGCGCTTGATCAAACGGTTGAACTAAGAGAATGGTGCGGCCCCCTAACCTAACCAAGAAGAAGAGTAGGCCGAATCTCTTGCAAAAAGGAAGAAAAATCAGCTTGCAAAAGGATAAAATTCAGCTTGGAAACTCACCTAAGAGGCTATGAAAACTCATACATGGAGAAGGATTTGGGAGAACTTCTACTCAAGTTACTACCCTACCTAGGACACCCAAGGAAGGCCTAATAGTTCCATGTGAGTTCAAGCTACAATAGAGATTTCAAAAGTCACTTAGGCATTTTATCAAACACTTGGTGTGTGAAGTCTAAAGGATATCTCACCAAGCATTCCCATACAAGCAAGCCACAAGTTCATAAGAAGACCAACTCCAACTACCATAGCAAACCCTAGAACATGTAGGGAACTCCTTCCAAAGCAAAAAAAAAGCAAAGAAAGAAAAAAAAACTCTCGGCCAGAATGCTCACCGGTGGTAGTCGATGGCCGGAGCACGGCGGAGCTCGCTGGTGGTCGCCAGAGGTCAGGGCATGGCTCGCCGGTGTCGGGGTAGCCCGTGGTGGTTGTCCGGTGAGAGAGTCTTGGAGAAGATGAAGGAGCTTGGTTTTTGGTTTTGGAGAAATATGGAGGAAGGAGAGAGAATGAGTGGGTTTTCCCACCTTATGAAGTTAAAAGGAGATTTTTATATGGAGGGCCTTTCACTTACTAAGGTACACATGGTGACACTTCTTAGTTTGAAATTCCAATTGTCACCATGTGGGGGGGGCATTGTTAGAAGAGAAAAATATTTGCCTTAAAATGGGACCACAAGGAGAACTTTTCTTTAGTATGGTGACTTATGGAAGTACTTTTCCTTGGTATGGTGACTTATGGAAGAGCTTTTCCCTCCTTGAGTGACTAAAGTGGAAACTTTGCCTCCTTGTAGTGGGGGGTCTTATTGGTGTGACTAAAGGAAGGCAAAAAAGACAAATACATTTGAGTGGAAGAAGGCAAAAAGGACAAAGGCATGTGAGTGGAGGAAGGTGATTTCCATAAGTACTTTATCTCTCCTAAGTGACCAAAAAGGATATTTTGCCCCTTGCAAGGAGGTGTTATTCGTGACTTTTGGCGGGAGAAAAGTGACTTCCCGAAGTACTTTGCATCAAAGAGTGACTAATACGGATATTTCAACTTTCATAAGAGGGAGTTCATTTAGACCTCTCCTACCTCACCCAAGGAAGGTGTCAAAGGCCAAGGCCGACCTCACCCAAAGAGGTGTCAAAGGCCAAGGCCGACCTCACCCAAGGGAGGTATCAAAGGCCGAGGCTGATCTCACCCAAGGGAGGTGTCAAAGGCTGAGGCCAACCTCATCCAAGAGAAGTGTCAAAGGCTGAGGCCGACCTCACCCAAGAAAAGTGTCAAATGCCGACTTTACCCAAAGGAGGTGTTAAAAGGCTTACCTCACTTAAGGAAGTGAAAACGGCTTGCCTTGCCTAAGGGAAGTGTTAAGAGCATGCCTTGCCTAGAAAAGGTGACGAAGGCTTACTTCACTTAAGAGAGGTGTTAAGGGTGTTCCTGGCCTTAGAGAGGCGTTGGAGCTTACCTCATCTAAAGGAAGCGTCAAGAGCTTATTTCACCCAAAATGGGTGTCTTCACTCAAGGAGGGTGTTAAGAGCTTAATCTACCTAAAGGGGGTGTCAAGACCTTATTTTACTCAATGCCTAGTGACACCGAAAGCCTTCAAAAGGCAAGGGGTGTTGACACCGTACCTAAAGACACCTAAAGCTTTTGAAAGGCAAGGGGTATTGACACTTTGCCTAGTGACACCTAGAAGTTCCAAAAGGCGAAGGGTGTCAACACCCTAGTTATTGATATCGTGTGGTTCCAAGGGTGCTATGACCTCGCCTAGTGATACTTAGAGCTTCCGAAAGGTAGAGTGTCATGACCCTTGCCTGGTGACACCCATTGGACATTGACAAACTGCATCAAGAGACCGTGCACGGTCAATCTTCTGAGAGAGAAGGAGATAAACTCAGGTTCGAATCCACAGGAAGGGATAAACCCGGTGAATTAGGCGATAAAGGCGGTTCTAGCTCAAGATAAGGATAAGCATCTCCAAAGATAGGCATTGGAAGAGTCCGAGTTCAAGGAGGAGATAGAGTTCTAGTGCAAGTAGGAGGGAGAGTCCGAGTGCAAGGAGGAGACGGAGTCTTTCGCCTATATAAAGGACATCCGAGGGAGGCATCAAAATCATCCAACATCAACCACACAAAATCTTCATCAAGCTTCAAGCTTCTATTTAGTTCTTAAGCCGGGCATTAGCGCTTGGTTAGGAGATCGCGCATTAGAGCCTGATAGTTGGCCGGGCATTTGAGCCTGGTTAGAGGAGCTTAGCTCGGTTAGATAGTGGTGGTCGTTTGATCATGTTTGTTTTCGTTGGGCGTCGACCTTGAGACGAGCCTTCAAGCCGTCAAGAGATCGACCTTGACACCCTCATCAGTTTTCCCCTACAACAAATCTTAAAAGGTAACTAATAAGAAAATTATTTTCCTTGAGTTTAAACTTAAGAGACACCATTTTCGAAGAAGAAAAATTGGCCAACGACGTGGCTTTTGAGTCACCAACGTTGGGAACTTTGGTTTTCGAAAACCATAAAATGTCAAAGCTATCGGAAACCCTCAAAATCAATACTAACTCTTAGTAGCCTATTTTAATACGTAACAAACACCTTTGAAAATATCTAAAAATTTATACCAACAAAAAATATTCAAGTTAAAATGTTTACTCTATATTTAGATATTTTTACAACCTGACATTCATATGTTAATGAGCTAACTAGTTCAATTGCAATTAGATTAAAACTATTAAATGTTGTTATTCTAATAAATGTTTAACACTTATATTTTCTAAAACTTAATTATATTTTTTGACAAAGTTTTACAAATATGCAATAAATCTATAGATTTATCTGTATACAAGGAGGGTGGTACACTTCAGCCAAAAAGAGTTTAAAAAGTTAACGATACCGTATTCCCAGAAAATATTTCGTATTATACAGTAAAATAAAATTAATAGTTACTAGATACGTTCTATTAATTTATGTCTCCATCTGGAAAAAAACTTAACAATAATCATCAACAAATTTACATTTTGTTGAATGCTGGAGATCTTTGTAAAAAATTCGTATGAGATGCTCTATTATCTCTTATTTGTTATATCTATATATGTATCTTTTATTTGATTTGGTATAAATTTACTCGTATATGATGTATTTAGACTTTTTAGCTATCACATGATACTATTAAAAACTATTAAGGAGTTGTTGTAATGGTCCATGGCAAGAGAAACAATGCACTTGTTATGTTATAAATGATCATCTGTAACTGCTCTTATTGTGATTTTGAAATTTTTTTATTTATATTATTTGGTTACCAATACCATAATCACTGAATGGACACAAAAGTTTGGTCTGTTGTCCTGCAAAGTTAATTGAACACTCTGCAGGTAGTGTTTTCAGGTTCTTCCTGGAACAGTTAAGTAGTATCTAGTAATCCATGAATCTAACACTCTGCAAGAACTCCAAATCATTCGCTTCAAACTATTCCTCATCTTGAAACGCATACTCTTTCTCTTCTTTATTTGGAAATGCATATTCTTCCTCTCTCTCTCTTTTTCACCTTTAAGTTTGGATTTTCATTAAGAATGTTTCAATTTAAGTTTTAATTTTAAATTAAATATTTGTTTTGAGGATCAAAGTTGAACATTGAGTTAGAAGAAAAAAATAAGATAAATTATTATTTTTTTGTTTTTTAATAAGAGATATTCTTTTCTTTTCAAATGGGGATTTGCCGATTTATTTTTAATTTCGATATCAACAATCCATAAATCTATTTTTAACAAATTTTAGGACAAAATATCAATTTTTAAAAATTAGTAACCCTGATAATATTGACCAAAAGTAGAGACAGCTAAATAATTTAAAAAAAACAGGGACCCTAGAAAAAATTTACATTTAAGACCAAGAACTATGAGTTAATTTGCCCTAAACTTTTTTATTACATATAAAAATTTATCATAATATTAAAACTCTTTCGATTAGATTTGATTCTCGTAATGTCAAAACAGTTTAATTAGAATATATTTTTTGTCTTTGAGCGATCAAACATATCTAAATTCTATGAAAAATGTGACTATTGATGGTACTAGTTTAAAATCAAGTTTCAAATGGCTAATGATTAGAAGCATATATTATATGCCATGGTGACTACATTTGACTTGTGAACAAATACCGGCTTCCACTTTATTATATACAAGTTGACTGCAGCTAAGTTGCTATTTGCAGCATTTTGCCAAGTCACTTAAATCAACATCAAAGCGGATCAAACGAAATAAATATTGTTTTTCTCGTCTCTAATCATTAATCATTTGCTATCCGTTCATATCAACGGTCATTAATTAATATATATTGATATGGGAAATATTAACGATCATCAGTCTCCTTTTTTAAATATTTTCTTCTGAATTTCCTTTACAAATCTCGACCTTTGAAATTTTATATGAATTTTTTTGACCAACTTCAGATGTCACAAACAAACTTGGTGACCTGCCTATAATTTCAACAGATTACGTAATTTTTGTTTTCGGAAATTCAAATCTTATCCGACAGTTATATAATTATTGGGCCAACTATGCTACCGTCTTTGGGATTTTGTTTTCTTCAAAAAATTATTACTGTTTATAGTAATTACAAAAGTGATAAAAAGAATTAATTACGAAAATGGTGTCCAAATAAGACATGAAAACCAAATCATAAAAAATTTGTACATGTCGTCTTCGGTCCTCTTGGAGTTTTGCTCGTTGTTCGTCAATGAGTAAGTGAAGCTTCCACTCGTTAGGCATCCAAGTCACATAAATTTTTTTGGATATCTTACATGGACACAAATTTTGTAATTAGTTTTTTTCTTATTATTTTTGTAATTGTCTATGAATAATGGTACTTTTTTGAAAAAAACCTCGTATTTGGTGTTTGGTGATGCTAATGATGTGGTCCTTTATTTCCAAAATCATTATACTACCCCTCATTTTGATTTTATTATATTTTGTTTCATCGCTAACGTTATCAATATATTTTTAGGGAAAATTACTTTCTAGTCCCTCACTCTTGATCTACCTTTTCCTAAGGTCTTTATTTCAGTCTTCCAAATTTGATAAAAATAGATTTTTACGCCCCTTGCTGATAGCAACATTATTTTATTTATTTATTTTGTCATGAAATTGCCGGGGATTGAGATTTAGACTCTCAATTTGATTTACAAACTCGGATTATGATAAATATATTTTCATTTTCATTTTTATTTTTATTTTTCTTTATTTTTCGTTTACTGTTTGACCAAGTGACTTGTCTTGCTGGACAAGTTACATGCATGCCATTAACCCGTTCAACCAATATTTCTCCATTGGAGATTGAAGAAGAAATAATGCAGTTAGAAAGGTCATTGCGTAGGAAGAGATGAGAAAAAGAGAGAATGGACCAAAAGCAAGAGGGTCAAGGGGCTGGAGTTCATGCCCCTAGACATTCTTTAATGGACCATGGGAGACCAACATATGAAGGAGCCAAAATTGGAATCCAATGGCCAGCTGTGGAATCACTTTGAAATTAAGTCGACCGTGATTCATATGCTTCAAACTTTAGGTCAGTTCTATGGTTTGCCTAATGAAGATCCTAATGAACATCTGAGGAACTTCATGGAATTAGCTCATCATTTTAAGTATCCTGGAGCGTCTGATGATGCTGTTAAGATTAGAATGTTTCCTTATACGTTAAGGGACAAGGCTAAACTTTGGTACAAGCAACTTAAGGGTACTCCAATACCCACATGGGACTAATTGGCAAATGCTTTCCTTGACAAATATTTCCTTTACTCAAAGACTAATAAGCTTGTGAAGGAGATAACCAACTTCGAACAATATGAAGGAGAGTCTTTGAGTGAAACTTGGGAGAGATTTAAGGAATTGCAACGAAAATGCCCGCACCATGGTTTGTCTGAGGAGTCTCTTCTTAAGACTTTTTATTTTAGCCTGTCACCAACAACTATGAAAAATGTTGATTCAGCGTCTAATGGAAATTTCCTGAGAAAGGAAAGGGATGAAGCCTAACGACTACCATTCTTCCGCACTTCCTGACTGGGGCATCTATGCAGCTATCCGCATGTGCGATTCCACTAGTTGTTTTGTTCTATCTTGATTCTACCTAGGAAAGGATGTTTGGTCGTTCATTCTTTTGGTCAGTCTCACGTGCGCCAGACATAGTTGGCGTGCACCAACTTTAGACAAAATTCTCACTACGGCATACACCAAGTTTAGCTGGCATGCAATTTTTCTCACGAACGAACAACCTGACGCGTGCCAAGTAGAGCTGGCGTGGGCCAAGTCAGCACAGGTTTGTAGAGGACAGATTGCAATAAGAAGAAGTATGGTTGTCGATCCACAAAGATTGTGTTGTTAGGCCTACTCTAAGGTTTACGTACTTAACTAGGATTAGATTATGAAGTTTTATAATGAACACTTGTGATCTAAACTCTAAAGATTGGATATAAAGGTCATGACAACTAACATATGCAAGGTTTGTATATAAAACACAATATTAACAACTTATAAGCTAATAATGAGCATGGTACCTAAACCAATAACATAACCATAAGATAATGAGTGGTCTATAATGAGTGGTCTGGGTTTATGTGATGTGGTCCGAGTGAATCGAAGGCAACCTCAACCACACTTTCATGTGCGATGAGTCTAAATTGCTACTTAACCTAGCTTAGAAGGTTGGATATGTCCTTTCGACCCCACCAACCAACTAAACTAAGTTAAACACCAACTATAAGCTCCACTCCAAGGACAATCAGTAGGTTACCAAAGATATTTCTATCCTAGCAAGAGTACTAATCATCGAATCAACATATCCATCAATTCTATCTCCTTCCGGTATCAAGTTTTGACTAGCTACTAAGGCTTGGTGATCAAGCAGGTCTAAGCAATAGGATTAAGCACGTTGATAAGAACACATACAAGAACATACACAACTCATACAGTGTCTACATCAAGGGTAACAAGGCACCAAACTCATACTACTACTCAAATATACTAATATTAAACATAATAAACATGAACATTGACAAAAGAGAGAAAGGAAAATGAAACTTATCAAGGTTCCACGCTCCACTCTTCAAGTCCAAGTTATTCTAAGTAAAATGAAATATTTACATTTTTTTTGGTGGAACACATGAACCACAAATGTGCCACACTTTGTTTTTAAGACAAAAACTACCTAATATACCAACTAACTAAAGGAATAGTAAACTAAATATCTAATCTAACTTATCTAATAACTTATCTAACCTAAAAATATCCTAAAAGTGCCTGCCAGACTTGTCCCTTTACCTTCACAAAGTTTAAGCCACCTTTGTCACTTCATGCATTTGTTTGTCCAACACTCAGCTTTTATTTCACTTCTGTCCATCTCGTCTGGCGTGCGCCAAGTGCACCTGGCGTGCGCCAGCCTTCACGATTTTGCTTCACTAAGTCGAAATGGTCATCTAAGTGATTTGTCATTTTTGTAACGGCTACGTGGCGTGCGCCAGAAGTCAATGCATCGAATTCCTTGGCTTCGTGACTTCCCTCTTGTTCGTGGCTTCGCGTGTGCGCTCAATCATCCTTCACCTCTCCTCGAATAGGCTCCTAAAAACAAGCAAACTTAATGAAAAACGATAAAATCAACATAAAGACACAAAGAAGGAAAACTAACACTAAGACAACTAAAACACAACTAAATCAACCTAAAAATACTAAGAACGATACACTAAAGGGGTATGAATAATGAGTGTTTTTGACACTCAGCATACCCCCACACTTGAATTATTGCTTGTCCCCAAGCAAAACTCAAAGTGCGGACAACCAAAACTAAAATCAAATAAAAACAAACAAACACAAAATAAGGTAAAGACATAGCATGAATCGATCTATACTTAACTTCCCTAAAAACATCAGCTGGTATCAAAATGAAATCAAAAAACTAAGTTAGTTCAACAATCCATAACACAAAGCACAATGAACTTGTAGGCATCTCAACACTTAATTGTTTAAACAAGTGTTGACTCTACATAAAAGACACTAGAAGGTTGACCTCACGAGGGTAGATAAGTGTTCCACTCATATAATCTGTATGGTCAACTTCCTATCACTCGCATACATGTCAATGTACTCAAAGCATCCTACATCCTACTTAGCACTATCTAAAAGTCGCAATGGTTGCTAATGATCGGGGGTCTTTTCATCAGGTTGTAATAGGGCTTAAGGTTAAGGTGAGGTATAATATATGGATAGTGGCTAAACCACCCAATCCGAGGATATGTCACAAAAGCAACTAATCACTCGTCTAATCTAAACATCCTCACATATATAAAAAATAAACACACTCCCCAAGTAACCCAATGATCTAAGACCAAGAAGCACAAGTATTGCCTAGACCACATGCCTTATTCAAATTCACATTCTTTTTTGCTTCTTTTTTTCTCTTTTTTTATAATAAAAATTGTACATACATTTCATATTCTAGGCAAAAACTCGGCTTCTAAAATAGCCATACTACCATATCCCAACGAATATAAATCAAATGGACCCCAAGCTACCAACTAAACCCATGATACATGCCAACCTAAATGTCCTCGAATCGGATGATCAAAGGTAAGGAAGATGGATGATATAAGGTTTGTAGTCGGCTTCCTAATCTAAGATTAAGAAAAGGCTAGGCTCAAATAGTTTAAACAACGGATATAATAAGGATTTTATCTCTAAAGCTCTATGCTCAATGTCAAAGAATGCTCCCATCTTCTCACTAACTCCCATGCAACCAAGACTACGATAAGTACTAGTAGGATACCTCGATTAACTCACTAAGTATGCACCTCATGAAAAATATAGAGACGGATGTCTCTTCCTTCAGCTCAAATGCTCACAAGGTACACTCGTCAACCCTTTAGTCAGTCTACATAGTGAAACCACTAATCTAAACAATGGAGTACGAGATTTCTACCCAATTCCTAGGCTTTGTGCTCAAATTAAATTCTTAACTAAGAAAATGATAAAATTCTAACACAACTTGAAAATTTTTGAGTGGGGTCAAATTTTTGAAAAATTCATGCCAAGTCTAAACCTAAACAAAACATCCTAACATGCAGACATACTAAACAAATAAAAGAAAAATTCCGAGAAGGAACCCTCCCCTACACTTGAAAGACACATTGTCCTCAAAGTGTAGACGATACTAATAAGCACCTAAAAACAAAAAGAAAACAAAAGTGAGATAGTTTTATCTCGATGACCTAGTACATTAAGAAGCATCAAGGAGATCGAACCCTAAAGAGCTCAAAATGGGAACACTTCCGTACCAAGTCACCAAAGATATGGAAAACCAATCTAAAAAAACATACACAAATAAACATGCAATAAAATAACTCACTAATGACTTGTTATGTAGACTACCTTCTTGCGACCTTTTAAGCTTTAAGCCTAATAGGATCACCGTCTAGTAGCATAACACAATCATTAAATGAGTTACAAACACACAACACAAAAACAGAGTCAAAATAAAAGAAAATAAACAAAGAAAATAAATAAAGAAAAATACAAAAGTAGGGAAATAGGAGCTCCCTGTCAATCATCTAAAGCTGGAGGAGGTGGTGGTGGGAACATGAAGCCGCTGCCAAAGTTCTCCACCCAGGTGCGCATCCACTCAGCGTGCGCTTGCTGCTGCTCGTAGTGCTCCCTCTAGAATGCCATGTGAGCTCTCTGATCGGCCTAAAATGCCCTCAGCTCCTCTCTCTAAGCTCTAAGCTTGGCCTCCTTGCAAGCATTGTAATCATATTGGCGGTCCCATCTGGCTGTGTTGCTAACTGCGTAGTCCTGCAGTTGTACACCGTATCCATGAAGCTGCTCTCCGTGACCATATTGTTACACTTGCATCGCAGCCAACTACTCACATAAAAACTATATATTAGAACAAGCGTTAGGCACCTAATGACTCGGCCTTGCATCGTCATGCTGGGCCTGGTACTGGTGGCTCGGGCCTGCCTGCTCATGCTACTCTTGCCGCTCCACTCTCTGAGCTGGCACCCTTCCTAGTACCCCTAGGCATTTCTGCACTACCTCTTTCTCTTCTCAAGGCTTGTACTCGACGACCTCAACCCCATCGATCATCGTTTTCTTGATCAACTTGCTCATGTGGAGCTTCTAGAAACCGAGTTACACCAACTCCAAAATCATCCCACGAAAAGCTAAAAACTACTCAAAAAAATAGTGATGTGCAATGCGGGAAATAATATATCCTAAGTATAGATACCTAGGCTCCCTATTGCTAATCGATCTTGCAAAGCAGTCGATGATAATGGCGAAGGTGTTAAAGGGAATATCATGGCGAAGGCAATCTATGGCATAGAGCTGAGATCGGAAGACTTTAGACTCTTCCCATTGACCACAAATGGTTAGAGTCATAAAGTGATGGAGGATGCCTAGATATAGTTCTCTAATCAGCGCATTAGGTGCCCTCCTTGACTCGTATCGCTCAAACCCTGTAATCTCGTGCCATGCCCTATGAGCCTGACTAGTGGGCGAGAAATCTAACATCCCCGGTCCAGCCTTAAGGCTGAATAGGTTGTTAAACTCGACCTCATCCATGCTAAAATCAGTGTCAAAAATATGTGCAGTAAAAGATCGTTTGTTAGTCAATACCTGCAATGTGCAATAAAACTCTAACACTAATTCTTGCCTAGCCATGATCTCTCTGTTCTCAAAATATCTCCACCCTAGTTTCCTAAATACAGACCTCAGTTGCCTATCTACCCCTAGTATCTTCATGTCATCCCAGTCTATCATAAAATGATGAAGGGCATTAAGGTGTAAGAATTGTTGTAGCGGCCGCGAATGTCTAGGGTGGAGATCTAGGTGGAGAAGGCGAAGGATTTCTTGCTCACTTCCTCCTGTCTCCTCTTGTAATCCTACTAGATCCTGTAGCATCCACCGTCGAAATGTTTGTTTTGGACATTGGAAAGTGTGGGTAAATTGCTCGGGAAAGTTGGGCAAGTGAAATTTTGAAGATTCGGAAAGCGGGAATTTTTAGATTTTGAAATTTTGTGAAGAAACCGAACTGGCCGAGAGTTTTATAGCCAATTCTGTCTAAACCTGGCATACGCCAGATGTGTTGGCGTGCACCAACTTCTTCTTTTGCCCAACACTGGCGTGCACCAGATTCACCTAGCGTGCGCCAGCTTCTCTGAATCACAATACATGGCGCGTGCCATATACCTAGGTGTGCACCATATATGTACAAACCTCAAAATAAACTTCATAAAACATACATACACACTACTAAAAGATCACGCAAAAGAAACTAACATACTAAACTAATTTTTTTGGCTTTTATTTACGCTGGGTTCCTGGAAAGCTTGAAAACCAGACGCCCCATCAGCATGGGTCAAAGGTGCAACTTGGACGTTCGCAATTCACACAAATCATGAATGGCATACCATAACGAACTACCTCTTTGTACAACCTTTTCGGCTTTAAGCCTAATAGGATCGCAACGTAGTAGCACAGTACGCTAATTTTGCGAGTTAGTGCTATTCTTGCTACAATCTCCGTCGTGCTCTAATTTTCCACACCTTGGACACAAAAGGGTGAATACATTCAATTCTTCATTGTCGTGCAATTCTTGCGACTATATTTCTAATTTCTTCACGTCTCTCAATTCTCAAGGTCTCTTGTGCTCGATGGAGAATGATGAGACATATGTCAATTAGGAGCTTTCTTGAAACTAAGACACTAACTAAACAGAGATACTTAACGCAAAACATCATGTTCTTTATTCTTTACAGATAAAAGAGCCTTTCTTTGTTTCAACATTCACACATTGGATGGCACATAAATCGATTGCACCTCTGCATCTCGATTAATGTCACCCCCTCCAATGTAAATTTTGCATTTGCTGTTAAATCGGAAGACTATCCCATTGCTATTTTTTAAATTAAGTGCTCCAAAAGGTAGCACTTTAACAACTTGGTACGGGCCGCTCCACTTGGATTTGAGCTTTCCAGGGAAGAGTCTCAATCGCGAGTTATAGAGAAGAACATTCTGCCCCTCCTTAAAATCTTTCTTAATAATGTAGGCATCATGTCTTCTTTTGGTCCTTTCCTTATAAAGCCTTGAGCTTTCGAATGCCAAGTCTCGTATTTCATCCAACTCTTCAAGTTGGAGGATTCTGCGTTCTCCGGCCTTTTTGTAATCGTAATTAAGGGTTTTAATAGCCCAAAATGCACGATGCTCAAGCTCTACTGGAAGATGGCACGCTTTGCCATACACAAGCCTATACATTGACATTCCTATAGGTATCCTAAATGCCGTACGATAAGCCCATAAGGCATCATCGAGCTTGTTCGACCAATCTTTCCTTGCTGTTCCGACCATCTTTTCCAAGATTTTCTTGAGCTCTTGATTTGAAAGATTAACTTGTCCGCTAGTTTGGGGATGATAAGGTGTTGCCACCTTGTACGTCACCCCATATTTCTTAAGCAGGACTTCAAATTGTCTGTTGCAGAAATGTGACCCACCATCACTGATTATCGCTCATGGCACTCCAAATCTCGAAAAGAGTTTCTTCAGAAATCGGATAAAAAGCTCAATCTCTAAACTCCAAACGTTAAAAAGCTCAATCTCTAAAATTGTTTGTTGCCATATGAAGTTGGGAAAGGACCCATGAAGTCCAAACTCCAAACGTTAAAAAGCTCAATCTCTAAAATTCCAGATAACAGTATCTCAGTCCTCTTTGAGATATTTCTCATTCTTTGGCAAGGGTCACACTGCTCAACATAACTACATGCATCCTTGAAGATGAAAGGCCAATAGAAATCGCATTCGAACAGACGATTGGTCATTTGATTGGTGCATGCCACCCTTAGTTGGCGTATGCCAGAAGATATGAACAGACGATTGGTCATCCAATTTTAGGTAAATTTGAAGTAAAGTCGAGCTTTTAAAGGATGCCTCGCATGAAGCAATCATTGTTTCAACATTAGTGGTCAATTATTGCCTGGATCTTATATCCTTGATAAAGAACTTGTTCTCTACTGGTAGGGTGCCTAGTAATCTGAATAGGACTTTCATTGTTCTTATTCCCAAGATTCCTTGCCCTATTTCGATTTGTGATTTTAGACCTATTAGTCTGTGCAATTTTGCGTATAAAGTCTATTACAAGATTTTGGCTAATAGGCTTATTCCTCTGATGCCTTCTTTGATCTCTAAAACTCAAGGTGCTTTTGTTAGAATTAGGTATTTTCAGGATAACATTGTGATTGCGCATGAAGCTTTTCATTTCTTAAAAACCAATTCTAGGAAGCGTGACTTTTCTATGGCCATCAGATTTGATCTTAAGAAAGCCTATGACTTAGTCAATTGGGATTTCTTGGAAAAAGTTATGTTAAAATTGGGTTTTCTTGCTAGATGGGTATCGATCTTTATGAGTTGTGTTTGCTCTGCTTCTTTTAGCATTCTATTCAATGGTTCGCCTCTTAACTGGTTTTTATGAGAGGGATCAGACAAGGTAACCCACTATCTCTCTTTTTGTTTTTGTTTATTTCAGATGCTTTAGCCCACTACTTAAAGTTTATGTAATCTTCTGGTCTGATTCACGGGTATAAATTCAATTCCAATTACCCTTCTATGTCTCATATATTGTTTGCTGACAATACGATATTGTTTGGGAGAGCCACGATTTCCGAAGCTTGTGCTTTTAAATCGATTCTGGATAATTTTGTAGCTGCCTCAGGGCAAGACATAAATTTTTAGAAGTTGAGTATATGATTTGCAAAACAGGAAATAGAGGATTCTAAGACCATTATCATGAACATTTTGGACATGTCTCAAATGGCTTCTGAAGATAAGTATTTGGGACTCCCCTCCTTTTGGGGCAGATCTAAAACTGAAACTTTGAACTTTGTCTTGGAGAGAATCAAACGTAAAACCCTAATTTAGAAGCAGAGACTACTGAGCATGGCCAGAAGGGAAATGCTCATAAAATCTATTATTTCTTCTATTCCTTACTACGTGATGCAGTGCCTGTTGTTCCCAAAATCTTTCTGTAGTAAACTAAATAGTTTGGTTTCAAGATTCTGGTGGTCGGGTGACTCACAAGCGCGAAAAGTTCACTGGATCAACTGGGATTCGTTATCCAATGCCAAAAAGTGGGTGGTTTGGGCTTTAGAGAGTTCAAGACTTTTAATATTGCACTTCTTGCAAAGCAAGCTTGGAGGCTTATCTCCAATCCTAATTCGTTATGTGCACGTATCCTCAAAGGGCTCTATTTTAACAATTCCACTCTTTTAGATGCCTCTTTAGGCTGCAATCCTTCCTATATGTGGTCTAGTATCTTGGCTGGAAGAGATGGCCTTGGGAATGGTTTGATATCGAGAATCGGTAATGGGGCTAACTCCTCTATTTGGGGAGATCCGTGGGTTCCTACCCTTCCTAGAGGAAGGATCTCCTCTATTTCTCCAGAGGGTACAGAACTCACAAAAGTTTCAGATTTGATCTATTTTTGGACTAAAAACTGGAAGTGGCATCTCTTATGTTCTCTTTTTTCTGAGGCTGAGAGGGATGCCATCTCAAAAATTAAGAACAAACTCACTCCCGAGAAGTGGGTGTGGACTTGCGCTTCTAATGGACATTATACTATCAAAAAGGGTTACCACTCCTTGAAAAGTAACTCTCCCAGATTGCTTAACTTGAACATGGCTAGCTTAAGTTCCCAAAACTTTGATCCGAGGATTTGGACTCGTATTTGAAAACTAAATGTCTACACTAGGGTCAAGAACTTTATTTGGCGGGTAGCGAGGAATTGCTTACCTATTGCGGAGAAGCTTTTCAGGTGACATCTCGCTTATTCCTCTGTGTGTGGTGTTTGTAATAGTGCTAATGAGTCTATCTATCATATACTTTTTGATTATCATCATTCTCGTACTACCTAGTTTTTGAGCATCATGGGTCATAATGTTCCTTTGGTCTCTCATGCTTCTTTTGCGCATTGGTTGGATTGGATTTTCTCATTCAAAAACGATCCTAATGTTGAGCATTTGATTCCCATTGCCATGTATCTTTGCTAGATGGTGTGGAATGCAAGAAATAAGTTCTTATATGATGGTGTCCAACTCGATCCTCTTCGGTCCGCTTTGACAGCTTCTAATGCCTCCTCTGAATTTTGCAATCTGGTAAGCAGATTTCAAGTAGAGGAGGTTCAATGGGGGTTCAAAAAGCTTCATAAAGTGCTCCGAACTTAGAGGTGATGAAGTTAAACTGCGATGCATCATGGGTAGAGGCCTCCTCCTACTCAGGCATTGCTGTGGTTATGAGAAATTTTACAAGCCTCATCATCGATGGCCAGAATTCGGTTGTCTTGGTAGCTTCTGCTATTGAGGCTGAGCTCTTGGCTATATGCTTAGCTCTTAATTTAGTCTCGAACTCTTTCTCGGAGGTTTTAGTGGAGACTGATTGTAGGGTAGCTTTTGTCTTCTTAACAAATCCTGATCCGGATGTGGATTGGTATCTAGAACTTCTCATAGATAATATTAGACTAGTTCTTACTTCTTTACCTAAATGTGTGTTGCTTCATACTGCTTGCTCAAACAACTGTTTAGCAGATTGTTTGAACAAGAGGTGTAGATTATCTACACTTTCGGATAATTGGGTTGTTAATCCCCCTCCAGAAGTGGCAAACTTGATTGTTTTGGATTCTCATTGTTGGATTTGGCCCAAAAGCCCGACCCAATAGGCGGGGCTAAATAAAAAAAAGGGTGGACCAGATGACATAAGCACTTACGTCAGTGCTGACATCATCTGGTCTGGGTGGCGCCTGCGTGGCAAAGCCCGCTTACATGGTAGCCACCCAGCTGCTGATGTAGGCGGTTTAATCTCTATAAATAGAGAACCCCGGGTGACTGAAATGAATTTTTGCCACTCCAGAATACACATAGAATCGAAATTACAGTTTAGTCACTGTGAGTTTGGAAAGATAGACGATTAGGTCTAATTATGGAATCCGAGCTCCGATTCGATCAATTCGTGATCGAGCTTCGACCGATAACTCATCAACAATGTTGCGAGACTTTGCGGGACATCGCTTTAACAAGTAAGCGATTTTTGCTATTCTCAATTTGCATTTAATTAAGCATGTTTTATTTGCGTAATTATGTGTTAATTATGCGCTTAAAACCAACAATTGGTATCAGAGCATGGTTTATACGTGTTCTTGATGTTGTATGTTGGTTTAACTTGATTAATTATGTTGATTATCATGTTTTTTAAACTGATTTTAGTCAACCGAGTGGTTTTTTGAAATTTTCTAGTCGTGCGGGATTTTTTGGTTACGTGCGGATGTTTGGTGACCAAACTGTAATTTGCCACCCGAATTTTGAAAAACCCGACCCCGAAACCCCGTTTTTCTCTTTTTCCACTCAAATGCAAAATTTGGTCAATTATTACCATTTCAAAGCCGGATACCTATTTTAAAATGTTCCCCTCGTCATTCCGAGCACGTCGATACCTGGGTTTGGTGTTGTTGTTGCCGGAATCGAAATTTCTGAGCATTTGAAGCTCGGAACTCTAACAACGGGAATCTCCTCCTCGAGCTCGAACCAGGGCACGACGGTTGCCATAAGTGGTATCATCGTGACCGCAGAGTCGAGACGAGTCAATTCCGACTGGTGGCATCGGTCGACTCGCTGCCGTTTGCTCACAGTGGTCGGAGGTGGTTTTTAGGTTTCCTGGTTTGGAGAGAGAGAGAGAGAGAGAAGAAGAAAAAAATTGGGGTTGGAAAGTTATGAGAGGGGTATTTTGAGGATTTCATGTTTTTCCGGAAAATTTTATACCTTGGGTCGATTTGGAATTGAACCGGTCGAATTAGACTGGTTTAATAGTTTCACTCAATTAATTTTGGTTTAATTTTGATTTTGAGTCAAAAATTGGTTATTTAATACTGATTTGATTTAATTAAATTTTAAATTGGTCTTTTTTGACTTAATTTTAATTTAACTAAATCCTAAATTATGATTTAAATTTGTTTTAAATCCTAATTTTATATTAAATTGATTTAATTAGATTTTAATTTAGTCTTTTGGGACTTGATTTTAATTTAATTAAATCCTAAATATCGATTTAAATTCGTTTTAAGTCGTAATTTGATGAAATTTTGTTTTTAATTAAATAAATTTTTTTTATATGATTAAAATTCAAAATTATTTGAAAATTTAAAATATATGATTATTTTAAATTATGTGAATAATTTTTGGAATATGTTCCGAAAATTATTAGACTTATCCATTCATTACAGAGGCGCATTAGAGATTTGAAAATTAGTTTTTCAAATCTTATTTATGGGAGATATGTGATCGAACCCAAAATAATTATCTAACATTCGTTGCTAGATATAATGTTATGCCCACCCCAGTGTTTGATTTAGTTGGATTAGTGTGATATGAATGGATATCTCTGTTATGTTATTTCTTTTTCATTAGTTGTTTAAGGAAATAATATGTTTGTAATGAGTTTTGTACTTATTATGCAACTGTTTACTTGTGTTTTTGTATGCGTGTTTACATACAATTGCACTACATGAATGAATAAATGGTGTTTATTTTGTTCATGTGCCACTAGAGTTTACTATATGTGAACTTATAGTGATCTTAATTGGAGATTAAATCTTGAATGGTAATGGGAAGCACTCTAGCGACCTACTTCGATTTCGAGACTAATCAAAGATTATGTATCATTAAAGTTATGTCATTATAGTAAACTGTTTCATATTGCCTAAAACAAACTTTCTATATGTGTTCTTATATTTTTAATAATTCCCTATAGAAATGACAATAGCATCTAGGACGATTATTGCTGAGTTGAATCGTGAGCTGAGGCTCAACAGAGACAACTATAATAATTCGAGCATGAAAATTCAATACGTGCTTGAGGAACAAGAGGTTCTCGAGTAGGTTAGAGTTATCATGCCCGAACCTGAAGTAGGAACAACTGCTCAACATAGGTGTAATAGTGACACCTATGTTATTTGGAAAAAGAAAAATTCCACTGCCCATTTGATTTTACTGAGCTCCATCATGGATGATATCACCCAGCAATTTTGCATTTATGAAATAGCAAAAGAGCTTTGGGATGCCCTTAAAGCGAAACTCGGGAAGCTTTCAGTGTCGAGGCTTCGTGCCTTGACTATAAAGTTTGATACCTTTGTAAAGCGTCCTGAAATCACTATGAGGAAACATCTCAGGATGATGTCCAACATGATAAGTGACCTGGCTGAGGCCAGTCATGTGCTTAGTGATGAGCAGCAGATTCAGGCTGTCATTCGTTCCTTGCCTGCGAGCTGGGAACAAATGAAAATGAACCTTACCTGTTCTGACAATCTAGTAACATTTGAGGATGTTGCTAGACATCTTGAGCTAGAAGAAGATCATCTTCTAGCTACAAGATCTTATCCTGAAGCTAATTTGATTAAATCAAATAGCTCTAAGGGTAAGAAAAAGCAAAATGGAAAAGGAAAGGGTAAGGATTCTTCTGTTCTGAGAGCAGCTGACGTAGGAGTCAAAGTAGAAAGCTCAGGGTCAAAAAAGAAGAAGGCATTTAACATTTCAAAAGTGAAATGTTATAATTGCCAAAAGAAGGGACATTTTGCAAGAGATTGCAATGTTCCTAAGCAGGTACATTTAAACTCAAATATGATTGAGATAAATGTATCTTCTTGTACTCTTCTTGCTGAATCACATTCTTTATGGGTGATAGTTTCAGGAGCCATCGACCATGTAGCTAGAGACCGAAGTTCTTTTGTTGAATTCTGGAGATTGCCAAATGGAGCAAAGACCATTTTTGTTGGCAATAACTCGACTGTAGAAGTAAAAGGTCTGGGCACCAACTGTTTACACCTTAGTGATGGACGTGCTCTTCTTCTACACGACGTGTTGTATGCTCCGGATATTCGTAGGAACTTAGTCTCTGTAACTGCTTTAATGTCTTTAGGTTTTTCCCTATTGTTTGGGAACGATATTGTCAAACTGTTTTTGGATGATATGTATTACGGTTGCGGTTATAAATCTGATGGTTTTATCATATTGGATATTGTTCCTAATGATAGTTTTTCTTTAGTCACAAGTTCTAATTCATCGAAAGATGATATAAAATTGTGGCATTCTAGACTTGGGCATTTGGGCCAAGATCGCTTAAATTGTCTAGCTAAGGCTGGACTGTTAGGTAAGATAGATAAGTCTATTTTACCTAAATGCGTTCCTTGTCTAGAAGGAAAGAGTACTAGAAAACTATTCAGAACCGGAACTAGAGCTTCTATTAGATTTAATTCATTCTGATATATGTGGCCCAATGAATGTGAAGGAAAGCCATGGTGCATATTATTTCATCACCTTTATTGACGACTATTCGAGATATAGTCTGATATATCTGATTTCCCACAAGTTAGAAGCATTAAATTGCTTCATGACATACATGAATTTTGTTGAGAATCAGAAAGAAAGAAAGATAAAGGCTTTACGAACTGATCATGGCCGTGAATATCTTTCTGATGAATTTAATGCATTATGTATTGAGAAAGGAATTGAACATCAGTTGTCCATTCCTTATACACCTCAACAGAATGGAGTGGCTGAAAGAAGAAATAGGACCCTTCTTGACATGGTTAGATCTATGATGGCAGAGGCAAATTTGCCAATTTTGTATTATGGAGATGCGCTCCTAACTGCCGCATATGTTCTTAACCATGTGCCCTCTAAGTCTGTTACAACCACCCCTTATGAAATGTGGACAAATCGGAAACTCGATTTATCCTATTTCAAGCCATGGGGGTGTGCGTCTTACGACCATTCTACCTCAAGTGCTTTCGGAAAATTAGGATCGAGAGGTAGAAAAAGTATCTTTATTAAGTACTCTGAGGTATCTAAAGGATATGTGTTCATTAGTGAACTGGACAATGGACATGTAACAGAAATTGAGTCACGTGATGTTACTTTTTTTGGAGAATGAGTTTCCTAAATTGAAAGAGGTTAGTGATAACCTTAATCTTTATGAAACAGTTGAACCAGAGCCTTCTGGACCTATTCTTCCGAGTGGGAGAATTGCGACGGAAAGTTGTGACTTTCCATCTCAACTAGGTCCGGAAGATATTTGTCCAAGTCCTGAAAGGCTTATGGTTCCCTATTCCAGTAGGAGTACGGAGCTTCTGCCTAGTAGTAGCATGGTTCCTGGATACAATGAACACATGAGAGATATTTATTAAAATTGGGAATTTTGTAGGTCTAGTAGAACTAGCATACCTCGCCGATGATTTGTTGTCGAAGGTGAGGCTAATGCCTCCTTGATATCACTGAAAAAGTTTGGTGATTCAGGTGAAGTTCTACTGACCATACTTCAGGATGTAGATGAACCCAGAAATGTTTCTGAGGCTCTATCATCTCCACAAAAGAATGAGTGGATTAAAGCTATGGAGGAAGAAATGTCTTCCATGACCAAAAATCAGGTTTGGAACCTGGTTGATCTACCTAAGGGACGTATGGCTATTGGGAATAAGTGGGTTCTTAAAGTCAAGCGCAATGCAGATGGTAGTGTCGAAAGATACAAAGCTCATTTAGTTGCGCAAGGATTTAGACAACAGGAAGGAATAGACTATGAGGAGACTTTTTCTCCTGTTGTTAGATTCACGTCCATTAGGGTCATTTTGGTAATGGTCGCTAACATGAATCTAGAATTACATCAGATGGATGATAAGACTGCTTTTCTCCATGGAGAACTGGATGAAGAAATCTATATGATTGAGCCAGAGGGCTATATCCAAAAAGGCTGCGAACAAAAGGTTTGTAAATTGATTAGATCAATTTATGGCCTTAAGCAATCTTCTAGACAATGGTATATTCGTTTTCATAATACTATCATGTCAAATGATTTTATTATGATAGACGAAGATCATTGTGTGTATGTTAAGCAATCGGATAAGAAGTTTGTCATCATCACTTTGTATGTTGATTACATTCTCTTAGCCTCAAATGATATGGGACTACTTGTCGAAATCAAAAATTGGTTTTCTTCCAATATTGATATGAAAGACATGGGAGAAGCTGATTACATACTCGGAGTTAAGATTTCGAGGAATCATTCGAAAAGAATATTGTCTCTTTTACAAGAGACATATATTCGTAAAGTAGTAGAACGTTTCAATTGTAGTAATAGCAATCCAAAGTATGTTCCATTAGTTAAAGGTCATAATTTGAACAAAGACCAATGTCCAATCATAGTTGAATAGAAAAGGAATATGGAAAAGATTCCTTATGCCAATGCGGTTGGATGTCTTATGTATGCAATGTTGTGTACCAGACCAGATATCTGCTATACTGTGGGCATTGTAAGCAGATATCAAACCAATCCTGGCATGTCTCACTGGATAGCCGTCAAGGGAATTTTAAAATATCTGAATGCCACTGCAGAATATTCCTTATGCTATCAAGGTAGAGACCTGAGGCTGAAGGGATACACTGACGCTGATTAGGGGGTGACGTAGATAAGAAAAAATCTACATCTGGCTTTTTTTTCCTGTTGGGAGGGGCTGCCATTTCATGGAGCAACAAAAAGCAGTCTTGCATATCCCTCTCAACGATGGAAGCCAAATATGTAGCTTCAGCTCATGCTGCTCAAGAGGCAGTGTGGCTAAAGAGATTCTTGAATCACCTATCCCTGATTAACTCAGTGGAACTAGTGTGTTTATTCTGTGATAATGAGGTGGCTATAGCTTATGCTAAGGATCCGCGTTTTCATAGCAGAGCTAAACATATAGACATTAAGTTTCATTTTGTTAGAAATTTAGTGAAACACAAAGAGTTGTGTATGAAACACGTGCACAAGATATGGTTGCAGATCTAATGACCAAAGCATTATCTCGAGAGGTGTTCGAGAAACATGTAAAGTCATTAGGTTTGCGACGATTTCAATGTTAATAAAGAAGTTTTGTTTTTGGCAATATGAATAATCTTGAGTAACGTGTTAGACAGAAAAGTAGCCCACTCATACGGGTGTTTACCTCAGTGAGAGTCAAATGTGTTGATTCTTGATTGAGATGAGGCAGATATTGGATATTTTAGATGTGCAATATCCTATGACAATAATACCGTCTTGCAGAGGAAGCAAGATTTGTAATGGGATGCAGTAATGAGTTACTGCATTGGATCTTCTATAATCCTATGATAAGACTTAAGTGGAACTTATCATACCCTCTGACTTAAAGCCTAAAGTTAAGCCGTGGCTATGACTTTAGTATGGTGTTGATTGACATGTGTTTCTATTAGTTGGAATTTACACCATAACACGAGAATGTGTATCTTGTGTGCTGTTCGACCATCAGATAGGATAATAATGTTCATTAATTTCACTATCCCTAGTCTGAGACCACGTGTCGAGAACTGTGGTTCCTGATATTTGCCCTTAAGATCCTTAACATATTCTGGAAGTGTGATTTAGTGCTGCTAGCTTAGTTGGTCCATGAAAAGGTCTTGATTCGACCTGGCAGGGCAAATTAGAAAAGCAGGCTAAATCATTATGGAAAGAATATAGTTAAGGGAGAAGGAACTTTGTCCATCACATTTCGAGATTCATTGTTCAGGTGCACCAATTGTATTGAAAAATACAATAGTGAACACGAATAAAATTGTTTGAAATACCTGTGTGAACAATGGAATGTGACATGAGTCCTAGGGTAAAAGCACACTTTATTATATGTGAGATGTCAAGATGCTACTATTCAGTTAGCTCGTGTGTCAGTGCTTTTGAATTTGGCTCAACGGTCTCGATGTGTGATGGTCGCACAATCACCTATATAAAAACGTTATCTGTACATTATTGACTCTGGTCAATAGTGAATGTGTGTAAAGTTTATGGAGTTGGGCCCAAATGCATCCATTGTTGATTGTGATCGATAATGGATGAGTGGGAGATTGTTGGATTTGGCCCAAAAGCCCGGCCTAATGGGCTGGGCTAAATAAAAAAAATGGGTGGACCAGATGACATAAGCGCTTACGTCAGCGCTGACATCATCTGGTCTAGGTGGCGCTTGCGTGGCAAGCCCACTTGCATGGCAGCCACCCAGCTGTTGATGTAGGTGGTTTAATCTCTATAAATAGAGAACTCCGGGTGACTGAAATGAATGTTCGCCACTCCAGAATACACATAGAATCAAAATTATAGTATAGTCACTGTGAGTTTCGAAAGATAGACGATTAGGTCCAATCATAGAATCCGAGCTCCGATTCGATTAGTTCGTGATTGAGTTTTGACCGGCAACTCATCAACAACGTTGCGAGACTTCGCAGGACATCGCTTCAACAAGTATGCGATTTTTCCTAAGCTTAATTTGCGTTTAATTAAGCATGTTTTATTTGCGTAATTATGTGTTAATTATGCGCTTAAAACCAACACTCATGATTAATGATATGGTTTGTTTTCCCCTAAAAAAAAGCCCTCAGCATCCTCCACTTCAATGTACGACAAGGCTTCAAGCAGCTCCATCACGTACGGTTCCGAATACTCCTCTCCTCTCTATCACCCACGAGGCTACTATCAGCAAATCAAGAAAATAAAAACGTAAACAATAACGCTTCTATTAGGAAATCAAGAAAATAAAAACGTGAACAACAACAAAAAAGATTACGTCTTTTGACATAATATTTATATTCGTATAGTGAAGAGAATTTTAATTAATGAGTTTCTAAACTAAAAAAATTATACAATCTAGAATAACATGCCCACACACACATATATATACAAACCATAGCACATTACAAGATAAATACTCTAAGAGTGCAAACAAAATATGAAACAATCGTCAGCTGCACCTAAATTTCCTAGCTACAAATCCAAGTCCATGAAAGGTACCAGCCTCTGCCCAAATTTTGTCTTTTCTTGCCATTTTTTAGTAATGTCCACCTTGACGAAAAACTAATCATTAGAAAAACAAGAGTTTTGTCAAATCAAACTCGTTCCACCTTGAATCATAAATATATTGTTACCAATAAGATCATCTTCTATTCTCCAACCTCCATCAAACCCCTACATACTAGTTCACTTCTTGAAGCAACTTTATGACTAATAGATAGTTTTCTATTTTCTCAACTCACATTTTGCAATCTTGAATTGTTTCTAGGTTGAACCTTGCTCCTTTTGTTTGTAATAAATACGCCATAACATACATTAAGAAATCTTTATTGATGTGATCAAGCCTACTTTCAAGCAACAAGACTCATATCAAGTGCAAGTGCCTATTAAACCAATGACACGTGCAAGGCAAAGAAGACTTCAAGCTGAATTGCAAGGATTAATTCAAGAACTCCAAGATGGTGCAAGCAAGACCAAGGACGTGTGCAAATGCAAAGCCCATGCACGTGCTAGAAGCTCTTTTGGAAGATACGCCTACTCCTAGAAAGTAGGAATGCACATTCAGCCTTGTTTAGACGTGATCTTCAAGGAAGCTTCTACAATATTTAGTATCTTATATTTAGTTCTTGTTTAGTTGAATAAGAGTTCTTGTTTAGTTGAATAAGAGGTCAGAATCCCTTTGCTTTAGGAGCAAGTATTCGGCCAGAATTAGGAGTCCTATTCAGCCGCTTGTTTTGGCTTTTGTTTAAGCGATTTATTATTTAGGAATTTGGGAAACCCTAAGCCTATAAATAGGGTCCTATGTCTGCATATTCTGACAAACAACTTTATAATATTCATTCGGAATTTTTAGTCTTTTGACTAAGGGAGTTTGATAACTCTTTGTTCTTGCTTTGAGCTAGTGTGCTTGGCTTGAACGTTTCTTTCACTTATCAAGCGAGTTGCCATCCTCATTTATGGCATGAATTCGACCGTTACTTGGTGTTTTTGGATTGTTCATAGCTCGGGTTGAGGCTCCTTGCTAAGGTTCTTGCTAGATTAGATTCGTGGGTTCTAAGTTTCATCCATCCTAGACGACAATAGATCTGTATTTTGTGATTTCTTCAACGAGGATCACATCATTTATTCTAATTAATAAAACTTTAGATATGTCATAATTTTTATCGCTCATCCATAAGTGAGATAAAACTTTATTTATCCGTGGTGGTACTAATGACTTCACATTGTCGATACCAAGCCTACCAAATATATTTACTTTGTATGTACCTTTGGACAACTACAGTGAGATCTCCATAACATTGTCACCATAAATCCCCACTCGATGAAGTCTCTTGGGTGTACTCAATCTGTTCATATTAAGCCCTTGCTTCTTTGTACGATCTAACCTTATATACCAATAATTTTTTCTTCCTCCATCAGAATCCGTCAAGGACTCTACCTAAAACAATATTTCCCCCTATTTTATTGGTCTTTCTAGCATCTTTTTCACCATTCATCATCATCGTAGTATATTTATCTACCTCCTTTAGACCATATTCAATCTTATAGCTATACCCAATATAAACCAAGTCTCTTAAAATGATCAAATTCTTTTCTACCTTTGAAATATGTCTAACCCCACACAATTTTGTTCACAACATCATTTCACATTTTAGTTCATATATTTTCTAATCTAACAAATCTTCAAGTAACCTTATCACCCATATTTACTCTACCGAAATAAACAAATTTGTATTTATCCTCAAAGTTCACATTGATCTTTATCAAATCACTCATAATTTGAATAAAATTATTGATGTACATGGTCAAATTTGAAACATCTATCATCACAAGCCTATTCAATCTTTGTTTATGACAGACCTTGTTTGATAGAGACTTTGAGATATACCTATGTCTAATTTCTTTCAAACTCCAGCTCGTGACTTCTCATTCATTCATGACTCTCACTCCTCCATCTTCTCAAATTTTTTCTAGAGTGTATTGATCATTCTTTGTTGTACGAATATATTATTTACACACTTTGTCATAACCTAAAATTTGATGATTCATCAAACTTCATCAATCGCCAAGGAAAACTTTGTGCCACGATACTCCAACCTCTACCAAGATATGATACAAGTAGTTAGAAAATTACAAAAACAATAATACAAATAAGGACATAAAAATTACATAGTTCAACTAAATGCCTACATTCGCAGAGAAACAATCAAAATTATAACAATAAATTTATGAGCCTAGAAAAATAGATCTTATATATATAGATAAACCCTAGTAGACCAAAAAATCAGTCTAGATCATCTAAGAATTTAAAATAGTAGTTCAAAAAAATAAGAAATAATTTAGAGTGGCACTAGGATGGCTGGAGGGCACCAACCCTTGCCCAATTTTCCTCTTTTCTCATCACTTCCTAAAAGTTTCATCCATCTTGGTATTCATCTTTGGTCCATCAAGAAGTATACCTCAAACTTTTGGGACTCCACGTCGACTGATCACATTCACCTCCTTCCTCTCTATTACCGCATCATCAACATCAACGCATGGCCTTGCTCTAACTATATTAGAGAGGATGATATCAAAGTTAGGTGGAAGTCTCATGGAATGAGATAAGGATCATTTGTGAGGAGAATGATTTGGTCACCATTGTTGAGCCTTGGATCCTTGTTAATTGATTCCACAACATCCACAAGTCCATTAATGTTGAACTTGAGATCCTTGTTCAGGTGGAAAAAGAGAAGGATGCCTTGGTGAAACTGTGACTGAAAATAATGTCAGAGAATAGAGGGGATGGACGGCTACTAATTAATGAATGGTGTCATATTTGATGGAGGAGAGATGGGATAAGTGTGATAGAACTCTAACTTTTTTTATTTATTTTGTGAGGGTAACAAAATGACTCATAAGAATGACATAAGAGTATAAAAAATTTAATAGAGTGGATGAAAAAATACATTTTATAAAAGAAGAGGTACATCACATATATTACCAGACACAACAGACCACAACATAGTTTGCCCGAATTCTTATTGCAAAATTTCATCATCAATGTATTCTTATACCCGAGATTTTAATTAGGGCAAATTACCCTCTAGTCCCTAGACTTAACATAATTCTCCTATCGGGTCCTTCCTTTCTCATAAATGAATAATCCATCCCTATTTTATTTAAAAATGTTTGTCTAGGGTCTACACCAACCAAATCAGCCTCTTTTTTAAAATTTTTGTCATGTAAAATGACTATTTTATCCTTCACAAAACAACAAATTTCATTTTATTTTTGTCTTTTTATGAAGGGTAAAATAGTCATTTCACATAAAAAAAATGAAATAATGGGTGCTGAATTTAACCAGGGACCTAAGACCAATATTTTTTAAAAATATAGGGATGGCGAAATCATTTATGAGAAAGAAGGGACCCGATAGGAAAATTCAATTAAGACCAGGGACTAGGGGGTAATTTGCCCTTTTAATTATAATAGATAAATTTGATTTTGTCCAACTTTCACCTCTTAGAATCGTAATAATTGTTTCTTTGGAACACAAAAAATTGTCGCAATTAACCATAATTATATTGTTATACTAGTGTCTCCCTGTTGTTTACCTAAAAAAACTACAAACTATTTCTATATTTATGATTTTTTTATATAGAGGAGAAACATGTCCATCTATTTTTTCTCCATGAACCTTCTTACCTTAGCCCAAACTACCTTTTATGACTGTCATTTTTGACAAAGCAAAGAATAATTCCTCTCCCCTTTTATAATTTTGTCTTTTGGTTTGGCCTCTCCACCATGCCAAAAACAAAATGATTAGTTCCTCTTGAATCTCATTCTTTCTGATCTCAAAGGAGCACTCAGCCCACTTCTTGAGTTGACAATCACATAACAACGCACATGTGGCCTTATGACGTAGCATAGCCGAAGCAAAAAAACAACAGGACGAGACTAAGATTAAAAGGGGTACTATACATTGCCTAACTCTCTAGGTTATCTAATAGACAGTTTGAGCTTCTCATTGTTCGGATGAAGAAATAGAGATTGGAAACAAGACTTGACAAAAACAAAAAAGATACGCTTGATGTGTGCGTAAACATACACATAACTCATTATGTTTAGCATAGTGTCTAGTCATGTTTTGGGTCAGTTAGGTTATGTTTCATTGAATGTTTAGGTTATTATGTGTGTTTAGTCGAGAAGCGGATATCTATTGAGTTTTGTGTGTTTTGTAGGGAATGGCGAGCAGGACGAGAATCGGTGAAAATGTGAGAAGAGTCAACGAAGAATGGTTTAGGCTCAATCTGTTGACTTTTGTTAGAAAATGCATAACTTTCTCATACAAACTCCGAATTGAGTGATTCCAAGATGAGAAGATCTGCGACACCTTGATCTACAAATTTCATGTTTTGAGTTTTGCAATTTGCGAAAGATGGACCCAGCATACACTAGGAAAAGCCAGCATATGCTGGGGGGTTACAGAATCCAAACCAGCGAACGCCAGGCAAGGCCACAAAGAACCCATATTTAACCATCTTCCCACCTTTGACTATCTGTCTGAAGAAGCATTAGGATCACATTTTTTTGGGGAAGTTGTAAGGGTTATATGGTAGTATAGCTTGGGCGTGACAATCAAGTGGGGATAATGGGTAGATGAAGACCAGCAAAAATGTAAGACCTGGCTTGTTATGTTCACAAAAGAGAAAGAAAGAAACCTAGTGCTAGAAAAAGAAAAGGAAGAAGAAAAGGAGAAAATGGAAAAAGAATGAAAAGAAAAATGGAAGTGGAAAGTTGGAAAGGCAAAAGTGAAAAATCAAGGAAAGTGGAAAGGAAAGAATGATTGTGAAAGAAAAAGCACAAAGAATAATGGAGCAAGTCAGGAACAATTGGTCTTTAGGATATGGGTTACAATGGGATGAGCGTTTAGACATAAGGTGAGATGCATAGAATAGCTGAGAGTTAGAATAATTCTTGTATAGCTCCTCGGATTGGGTGGTTTAGCCACTATCCATACTTATATATCCTCACCTTTACCCTCAGCCCCGTTATAACCCAAGAAAAGTCTCTCTGATGATGTATTCTATTTTGTCTTGAGTGTGTTTATGTATGATGTCTAGTATTCTTAGACCCCTGTTATGTATGCGAGTGATAGGGTAGTTGACTACTATACATATGTGAGCTTAAAATTGATCCAACCCTACGAGTGGTCAACCCTCTAGTTTAGAATGCTTGTATGCGAGTGATAGGATGTCTATGTGATTCTTATTCGTTATGCTTGGGTGTGTGATCTACATGATCGTGGGATCATCTTGTGACAAGAATTTAAACTTTAAGGGTGCCATTTATTTGGTACTTTTGATGCACTTTACTTGAGGACAAGCAAAGAAGTAAGTGTGGGGGTATGATGTGTGCGTAAACATACATATAATTCATTATATTTAGCATAGGGTCTAGTCGTTTTTTGGGTCAGTTAGGTTGTGTTTTGTTTTATGTTTAGGTTATTATGTATGTTTAGTCAAGAAGCGGATGTCTATTAAGTTTTGTGTGTTTTGTAGGGAATGGCGAGTAGGACAAGAATCGGTGAAAATGCGAGAAGAGTTAACGAAGAATGGTTTAGGCTCAATTCGTTGACTTTTGTTAGAAAATGCATAACTTTCTTATACAAACTCTGAATTGAGTGATTTTAAGATGAGAAGATCCGCGACACCTTGATCTACAAATTCCATGTTTTGAGTTTTGCAATTTGCAAAAGATGGATCCAGCGTATGCTGGGAGGTTACAAAATCTGAACCAGCGAACACTGGGGTCACAAATTTCACCTGTTTTGCTTAGATTAGGTCTCTTTTTAGTTAGGTATCTTTGGCTAACCTATATAAGGGCTTCAAACTTAGGTTAAAAACATTCTTGGCCAATTTTCACGCAAGAGTCATAGCTTTTGCTTAGATTAGGATTGAGAATTCATAATCTAGTATTTAGAGAATTGATCCATTTGTCCCTGTGGAGACAATCTTAGTTATCACTATATTACTTAAGCAATCGTGTTCTCTTGTACATAATTTAGACCCGATATTTATCGCATCAATGCTCTTTCTTTGTGAAAAATAAATATCAATAATAATCAAATCACAAAGTATATAATACCATACAAGGCCATAGTATTTATAGAGAAAACTAAAGCCTAATTAGAATAGGAATAGATAAAATAAAAACCTAATGTGACTAGTAAACTAAAAACATTTCCATGTCAAATATTATTTATAGTTTACATCAATAACTAAACAATGTGTCCCAAGTCAGGCGACAGGTACAAAAGACAATGAAGGTTTCATATATGTTGTAACATTAGTCACATTAGTATCCATCACATAAGTATTTTCTCCTAGGCACTTTATGAGTGTGAGGACCATACCTTTATAGCTTCAATTTTCCACACTTTATGAATGTGATGACCATATCTCTATGGCTGTAACTTTCCACATATTTAGAAAAGGTATTTACTCCTTTGAGAAGAAAGCCATTACCTTATCATCTTGTTTGAGTATCTATTCTTGGAAATGAGTATCCACAATGGCTTTCTCCTTCTGATATATTATTTCTTACCTCTTCCTTAAAAGACTCCACTACAGATTTGACATGATCAACAAAAAAAACACTAGTTGGGTTGGCTCAAACTAGATTAGGCACAAAATTCACGTCCCTTAAATAGTTAGGAACTTTAGTATAAAACAAAAGGAGAGTAACTTGTAGAATGATGCACTGCCCCCTTATAGGAAAACTTGGTGATTGGCAATGCAAGGTCCTACTACTTCTCTCTTTGCTGGCAAAGGCTTTGCAACATGCTCCTTAAAGTTTAATTGGTCGCTTCTATTTGCCCATCTATCTAGGCAATTGAATAAAATTGTAGGGTGACATCAAACATTCTCAACAAAGTCCTCCAAAATGGGTCAAAATTCACTATCACGATCAGCAATAACTGACGTGGGAACTCCATGAAGGCAAACTACTTCTCAAAAGAAAATTCAAGCTATCCTTGCAACATCTGTGATTTCTCCTACAATGAATGAAGTGCCCCATCTGAAATAACCTATAAACTACTACAAAAATAGAATTTGTACCACAAAAGGTATTACTGAGGTCTTCCTATATGTTCTCCTGAATTGCGAAGGGAGTGTATAAGCTAGTATTTTACATAATTTCTGTAACTCGCTAACGAACTGCATAAGAACTTACATTCTCTCCACATCCATCTTTATCATAGGCCAATAAAACCTCTTTACCAACATTGCCTAAGTTTTATCCATGTGTGCAACTAAACTTCCAACATGCATCTCCTGAATCAAATGGTCTTGTATACACAACTAATTTCCTTCCATAATAAATCTATCATATATATTATACTCTCTACATCATCTTCATAAGTCTCCTTCAAGCAGTAAAAATAGTAACATAATCACACAATATAGTAACTAAAGTAACCCTTCTATTTAATGCATTCATAACTATATTTTGGTCCCCAAACTAAAGGAAAATATTTGCAGATTAGTTGACCATCTAACATACATCTCATTAGACAATTTTTTCAGATCACCCAAGAATTTAAATGATCTATGATCAGTGTAAATAATAAACTCCTTACCTATGAGATAGCACTCCAAAGATTTCAAAGTATGATATACTGCATAAAACTCCTTCTCTTAGGTAGTTCATTTTCTTATAGCCTCATTGAACTTCTCATTAAACAATGCAAGTGGCCTCTTTTCTTGTGAAAGAGCAACTTTAATCCCAACTTTAGAGGCATCACGCTATACTTCAAATAATTTACTGGAACTTGGTAGGGCAAGTATGGAGACTGAGCACAAATAATGCTTATGCTACTTAAAAGATGGCTCTACTTCTTCTATCCACGTGAACTTCACTTTATTTTTTAATAAAGAAGTGTGTGAAGCATCAATAGTGCTAAAATCTTTGATGAACCTCTGATAGAAAGAAGATAGATCAAGAAAACTTCTAATCTCCTTCACTAACTAATAGGTTGGTCAAATTTTGAATAGCCTCTCTCTTGGTCTTATCTATCTGTACCCTATCAAGTCCAACTATAAATCCTAAGAAGAGCAACTATAAGTGAATAGAAACTATTAGTTGCTTACTTACATTTTGAAAAACTAATAGTATGATAAGACTCACGAAATTTAAGAAATCTATCAAACTTCATCTTCCCTTTTATCTCAACTTGCAATCCCTTGATGTATTGAGTAATTTGATGATCTTCATTCTTATTCACTTCACATCCAGCAACTAGTCTTTGAAACTCAATAGTGTACTCATAAATTCCCTGCTCATAAAATAAGTATTAATTATAAAATAGCTTGGAATATTTAGTTAGCAAAAATATCTTCCTCAAAGGCTGCTCCATTGAAGGCCAATCATGAATAGGAAGCAGATTCTGATGTCTTCTTCTTTTCTGTTCCTTTTTTCACCAAACTGCACCTCCATTGAAGGTCTAATAGTGGCAACGGGTGGCAGCAACAGTGACATTGGACTCCTTAAAAAACCCTTAGTTGGATTCTTTCACCTTTGAACGATGGTGAGTTTTAGGGATTGGACAATCAAGGAGCACTACGATGGTGAGCGACCGGTTTGAGCGTGTCATTGCTCAGATCAAGAAATGGATATTGAAAATGTCACTTAGTTGAAATAAAAGAGAAACACTCTTTCTTTAAAGAAAATATATCTCAATAATAATTAAATCACAAAGTACATAATACCATACAGGACCTGGTATTTATGGAGAAAACTAAAGCTTAATTAGAATACAAATAGATTAAATAAAAATCTAATATAACTAGTAAACTAAAAACATGTCCACATCTAATAATGTGTCTTGTGCACGTCAATAACTAAATAATGTCTCGTGCGTAACCTTATGTGTTATGTGATTATCCAACTGGTTTAAATAAACAATAGTATTTACTAGGTATTCTAAATAAGTATGGTTGCCAATAAATTGAGTGTAGTTCTATTAAAATTAGATAGTTTTTTAATGAGAAATTGTATATGATGTCAATATTTATTTTGAGTCCAAAATTTATATTTTCACATTTATAAATAAGCGCATCACACTTGTTATTTACAATTTGGTATCTTAAAGCAACTTATCAAAACAAGATCTTGGGCCGAATTTTGCATTATTGCATGTACTTTAATTATGGCATGGGGCTCGTGCGGATAACAACAATGGCTACGAGACTCGTTCATAACCTATAACTTAAAAACGACGAATAAATAAATTTTCTATATAAGTATGTCACAGTTTTAATGAGCGATGCCGTAATCCAAAACGATCAACACAACTGAACTCAATTTGTCACGAAACTAGGATAGTAAGCTGCTCATAATGTCACCTAGTTACTAGAGCATCATAATAACACATGCCTGAAGGAAATGCATTAAGTTGAATGGGAGAGGTATCTGATGTCTACTTCAACGAATGGCTTTAATAAAAAGAGGGTTCCCACTTGGAAAGTGGCGGTTTTTGACTCACTTTCTATGGCGAGACATTTTTGCTTGGGTTCCTTCAATTCCAACTAATAAAGCCATCAAATTCTCCTGGAAACGGACCAATCAGCATAAGCTGAGAGAGCCATAAAAAAAGCTAGGGAAAAGAGAAATAGTATAATCATCTAAGATATGTATTAATATGCAAACAATTGAACCTCATATATTCAGTTGTTGATATTTGTAAATATTGTATGTTATTTACAAAACCAACAAAAGAGCTCCCCTATGTTTGATAAATAGGGATTTAACGAATCATACTTTTCCTAAATCAATTATTTTTGGGAAATCAGAATCATTAGGGTCCAATTGTATGTGTCGAGAAATAAAGAATCAACCTGCCAATCGCAACATTCCACACTCAAGCAATAATGTACTTCTTTTGAAGCATCTTTATGCTTTTGTAGGAGATTTTCGTGCCGCGACTCGTGTACTCCAATATCATGATTCTTTATAAAATAATTTGAAAACAACAAAAGAATAAAGCTAAAAAACAACATTTTCATTTTTCTGTGGGGACTAGGGAAAAGATAGAGATTCTGTGCCATGCGTTACTAGAAAGCAGTCATATTGATAGAAATTCCCCAAATCATTAGAAAAATATGAAGAAAAAAAAACAGGAAGAACAAGATAAGGATTACACAGGCCAGAATCTACAAGTAAAGAGGACGAGTTAATCTTCTCTTACATCTTTATAATACAATAATATATTCTTTTTAGCTATACTATATCTAAGTAAAGATCCCACGCAGAATTTTTTTTTTTACCCTTCTGCACCATAAGTTGTTGATACTAACTCTGAACTACAAAAATCATTCAGATGGATTATTAGTGTTCTTGGTCTTATTGACATTGGAAGCCTCTTTGGTCTTACCGGAGCAAGTCACCTTGAAAGGGTTCGCTTCTATGAGCATCTGGACAACCTCGTTCATGATAGGGCGATGGGCCGGTGTCTTGTCAGTACATTGAATGGCTACCTTGAGGACTTGGATCATCTCGTCCCTGTAGGATCCTGACAGTTTCTTGTCTAGCACCTCCATGACCCCTTCCTTCGTCTCCATCTTGGTGGACACCCAGTCGATAATGTTCTTGCTGTCTCCGTACTCATTCTCGACCGGCTGCTTTCCCGTTACCAGCTCCATTAGGACAACTCCGAAGCTGAAGACATCGCATTTGGTCGTCGCTTTTGACGTGTATGCGTATTCTGTTACGTAATTGAATTGCAACATATCATCAAATAGAACATAACATATTAGTTATGTCAAAATACATATGAGGAACAGAGTTTAACTATGTCTAATATCATTCAAGAAACACTAATATGCATACTAACCATATGATCAGACACACAAAAATATGGCCAAATTAAGTAACGTTTCATACCATCACTCAACCTCAACCTGTCACATGAACACAAAATCACAGACACGACTCGAATCTTAGGTCCGTGACCGGAGCTGGACCCAATCTACACAGCATCAAACATATTTAAACTTTAAAAAATCATCAATAAATTATTCTTTGCATTAAGCGGAGAATACATATATATTTGATTGCTTAATCGTTACTATTTATAAATGTTATGTATATTCGTGTTTCGCTTCCGCGATCTAGTAAGACATGTAAAGGTTGTTTGATCCAGCATGATATACAACGATCTTGGTGATTATCATGAACTGTTGGATAAAGAAAGATACCTGGAGCAAAGTAACCATAGGTACCGGCTAGAACAGTGGAGGTGGAATCCTTCCCTCCTCTGGCTTGGAGGACCTTGGCTATACCAAAATCGGCAACCTTAGGCTGGTAGTTAGCATCGAGCAGGATGTTCGTCGACTTGATGTCCCGGTGGATGATCGGTGGCAATAGATCATGGTGGAGGTAGGCGAGGCCTTGTGCGACGCCGAGCGCGATTTGGTGTCTTATAGGCCAGCTTAGGACGATCCATTCTTTGTGAATTGCATTCCACAGGTTTCCATTAGGCATGTACTCATAAACCAAGAGGCTACAATCCAGGCTTGAGAAGTAGCTGTAGAGCTTGACGATGTTCTTGTGCCTCACGCTTCCGAGAGTCTCAACCTCGGTCCTGAGCTCCTTGTCCATGACCATTTGGTTAACTGAAGCTGAGTCTTTGGTTTGTTTGGTCCAAAGTCTCTTCACCGCGATGACGTCTCCGCTGCTGAGGTTGACCTTGTAGACCCTCCCGGAGCCTCCTTGCCCGACCATGTTCTTGTCAATGAGGGACTCCATGATCTCCCTCGGGTCGAAGCTCCTCCGGTGGAAGCTCTTCACGTCGTACGAGAAGAAGAACGAGGAGGACATGGTCACGTCGTGCTCTGGATCAGCTCGTTCTCTGCTGAACCGGCGCTTCAGGAACAGGAGAGCTACAATGACCATGAGGAATATGACAATTATTATGGCCCATATCGAGTTGAGCTTCTTGTGGTGGAACCTCTGTGAACAGATGGGGATGGCCGCATCGACGTAGACTCTAACACAAAGGCCCGGATTGCCGGAAAAGCTTTCCACTAGTCCGCCTTTGGTCAGCTCAGGAGGGATTGGTCCGGAGAGGGAATTGTTTGAGAAGTTAATCGATGTTTGTTGCAACTCCGCGAGGCTCTCCGGGATACTTCCGGTCAACAGGTTGTTGGAGAGGTCAAGAACATTGAGAGACTTGAGGGAAGAAAGGGTGCTGGGTATGGAGGAATTTAGTTGGTTGCTTTGAAGCATCAGCTCATTAAGTTTCCTCAAGTAGCCAATCTCAGAAGGTATAGTGCCAGAGAGGATGTTGTTGCTAAGGTAAACCTTGACCAAGTTGGTAGCCCCTGAGATCTCAGGAGGTATGACTCCTGAAATTCTGTTGTTTTGCAGGAAAAGTTCCGACAGGTTTCGAGCCGATCCAATCGTTTTTGCGATCGGACCGCTGAAATTGTTGTCACTTAGATCAATGACTGAAACGTGTGGAAGACCAAGAAGCCCTTCTGGGATTGGCCCCTGGAGATTGTTAGAATTGACCCGGAACCTCAACAGCGGCTTGCAATCTGCAAAACTATTAGGCAAGTTTCCTGAGAAGTTGTTTTCCAGGACAAGGAAGTACATCAGTTTACCTCCCTTGCAAATTCCTGATGGCAACGGGCCTGAAAGGCGGTTCTCAGACAAGTCCATGCCCATAATTGCCGATGACATCCCCAAATTCCGAGGAACTTCCCCCGTCAGGAAATTGTCGTATAGGGACAGGATGCGCAGGGTCGTCGAGTCTCCGAGGCAGGCCGGAATCTCCCCTGTGAGACTGTTGTTGTAAAGCTGCAGGACTTCGAGCTTCGGAAGGCGGCAGATTGACTGCGGAAGGCGGGTCAACTGGTTGACAGACATGTCAGTGTCTACAAGCTCAGACAAGTTGCCTATCTCCTCAGGTATGCTTGTAAGATGGTAGTTGTAGTAGAGCTCAAGCTGCTGTAGGTTCTTCAGCAATCCAATCTCGGGAGGGATCGGTCCGGACAGGAAATTGCCACTCAATTCAAGGTCAACAAGGGATGTCATGTTTCCTATTGATGCAGGGATTTGACCATTTAAGTTGCAGGTGGTCAGGACCATGGACTCCAACTTTCTCAGCCCGGGAATGTTCTCCGGCAATCTCCAAGGATTGAGCTTTCCATTCTCATTGAAGTTGAGCACCTCCAGGTTGGTTAGATTGAAAATAGACATAGGAAAGGCTCCTTCGAACTGATTATACGACATGGTGAGTAACCTCAAAGACTGGAGAGTCGAGAAATCGGGGAGAGTTCCAACCATGTAGAGGAAGCTCAAGTTGATCTCTTCCAAGACGGAGCAGTTGGCTAAACTCGAAAGGAAGTCGCCATGGAGATGGTTCCGGCCGAGGAGAAGCGCCTTTAGTCCCGGAATGTACGAGCAGACACCGGGAGGAAACCGGCCGGAGACCGACCAGCCTGTCATGTCAAGTCTCTCAACATAGCCTTGCCTGTTGCAGCTGACTCCTGTGAAGTTGCAGACATGTTTTCCTCCCGACACGTCCCAATCGGACAAGTTGTTTCCCGACAGGGAGCTCTTCATCAGGCCGAAGAACTCCCCCTGGTCAGCACCTAGAACAACCAAAGGACAAGCTAAAGATGCAACAACTGAGACAAGAAGAAAAGCAGCATGTTGTTGGGGAGCCATATTCTAATCAAAGCAAAACAAGGGTCGGTTAAGGTGGTTGTTGAAGAGGACGAGAAGAGCAGCAACAAGTATATAAGTGGGAATATCACCAAAAAAAAAGTATATAAGTGGGAAAGTTTTGATGCGGTTATTAGTAGTAGTACAAGCTTTGATGAAGTCCCAAAAGCAGGTTCTTGCAATAGTACTACCACCACTACACATAGGGACGTGTTTTTTTTAATATTTAATATCCATATTCGAGCATCGTCAGATATTATTTAGAGCCGGCCTCATGGAAACATGTATTGGCATTGCATATAACTTTGCATAAAGAGGCTTTACATTTATACCCCACTAAGTTATTGAAGGTGGGAATAATATAGCCCCCTCCTTCCCTCTTTATCCTGATAAGATGCTGTTGAATTTGCGCTCATCGCAATCACTAAGATGATGATCATGTCTCTGTGAGGTCGCCCTTTTTGATGGTCATCAATTCTCTTTCTATTGGATGGCTACACCTCAAAGCTTTTAATGATCATTCACGTCGGGAAGCTGCAACCATTAGCAGTATTTTTTCATATAACTATATGGCATTACAATTAACAACTCATCTAATAATGGTTAATTATACAATTCATACAAAATCGAGCACAATTCAAATTCAAGATCTTGATTTGCCTTTGGACCAACGCTTTAGTAGCGACGTCTTTACTAATACAAGTTTTTAATTTCAATTAGTCTTCAATGTACGCAGTACAAACATGCTTAAGTACAAGCATCGTCCGTACAATAGTAACTACGTTAATTTTTTATTTACAAAATAAAGCGCATCACTATGTCACTATTATAATCTTTATACTCTGCTTTTTTACGGAGTCAAGCTTTTTTCCACCTTTTGTTAATTTTGTGCTTTCTTAGTTTGTTCCCATACCAAACAGTATATATGGCTTTGTCCATATGTTTGTTGCTTTAAATATGCTGTGGGAAAAATAAAATCATAATATGTTCTTTTCAAGATTCATCAAGGAGATCTTTTTGCAACCACTTGCCTACGCACTGGGTTACCAGTGTTCAGACTTTCGATTACTATAGAATTTAGTAATGATTGTCGGGTAATGCATAATAATACCAAACTACGGACAAAATAATGTAGACATTGTCTAGTTAAGTTTTGTCTTGTTTCTCTAATGTATCGACACAAGTGTAAAGTGTTGAAGTAATTCGAGTACTTCGTAGAATGTATATGCAACCAACTTTTGATAATGCATGAACGAATTTAGAATTCTAAACCAGATTTTTGAGACATAATGATAATCACTCTCCTTAGTTGCTAACGAGTTCTCAGAAATACACTTTTAAAAGTACCCAAGAAATAGATAATTTGAATAACAAGTAATAGAATATCATTTTCAAGAAATTGTCATCTTATGATAGAAGATGAGAGAAGAATAAATATTGTAGAGTTTTATGATGATTTCTTGATAATAGTATATCATTTTCAAGAAATTGTCATCTTGATCCTTTTTATCAAGAAATCAAGAGCCACTAGAATCAAAACTCATCAATTTCCAAGAGTCATCTTTTTTTCTTTATCAAAATTTGTTAACAATATGCGTCTTTTACCAAATATCACCATTTAAGTGTCCATTCAAAATTTTCCTACAAGACCCTAACGAGCGCTAGCCATCTAGTTGTTGGCCCTGTCTCGAATAGTTTCTATATTCCAGCCCTAGTGATCGCTGGGCAGGTAGTAGGTGCAGCTACTAAAAGCACAACAATTCTCTACTTAGACCATTCGCATTGATGCCCCCGCTACAGTGCACGCCCTGGGCGCCACGTCAGCCGCACTCTTGCTCTCAATTTTCAGCTCACAGTAGTACCCTCGCTACAGTGCCACGTCCTAGGCGCCACATCAGCTTTTTTTTAACTCAGTTTTCTAAAATTCAGCTAACTGTATTAAACTCGAATATTGATTCGCGTAACTTCAAAAATGCTAAATTTAATTCCAATTACAAATTTGTAAAATTGCAAATTAAATATATTTGTTTTTTAAGATATATAAGTGTATGGTTAGGGTTTAAGGTTTTAGGGTAAGGGTAAGGGTTTAGGGTTTTAGGGTAAGGGTAAGGATTTAGGGTTTTAAAGTTAGGGTAAGAGTTTAGAGTTTATGACTTTAAAGATACATAAATACATGTATATATAAGTTTTTTCAAACATAATATAGCAAAATTGTACAATTTATAGTGTTTAATAATTTTTTTTACCCCAAAAGTTTAATTATTTGGATTCAAAAAATTCTATAAAACAATTTAAAAAAAATTGAAAAAAGGCAATTATGCAATAAGAAAAGTCAAAAATAGAAAAATTAATTTTTATAATTTTTTCTGATTTTTTTCCGATTTTTTATATTTTTTATCGATTTAAAAAAAATAAAAAAATAAATTATTGCCCGAGGCGACGTGACCCAATCAGAGGGGACCACGTCGCCTGGGGCAAGACGCCCCTGTCGAGGTGAGGCGCGCCCCACTGACACGTGGCGTCAGGTCGCCTCCAATCACGCAGCGACACGTGGCGACCCCGGGCCAAAAAAACCAACCGCTGCGGGTGGTCTTAGTTAATAATTCAGATCTACCCATCACATGTCTTCTGCATTTAAAATGTGTCTTTCGACTTAAATCTTTTATTAGTAAGAATGTCTCAAAGTTTGAACAAAATCGAAAGTGGTTTGTTACTTGAACCTTGAACCATGTGTCAAAATCGGAAAATATTTCATGTATAAGCTATTAACACTTTAGTTGAATTTTTTAAAAATTTCACATTGTTAAGTCAATAGTTGACAGCCAATAGCTAATAGCTAAATTTCATTAGCTGCACAAAATAGACCCGATATATACATATATAAACTCATGTTGTCCCTCAACTTTTGTAAAACTATAGATTCAGTCACGTATATTGTGTTTCCAAATTCCTTTCTTTGTCAAAACTATAATTTTCAATACAATTCCAGAGATTAACTCGATTTTTGTTTAAAATTCAGTTCTACCAGTCCTACCGGTAGTCAAACCATAAACAAATTGACATAGTTTCGCCATATATATACATATAAAAAACTTAATTCAGTCAACAACATATCTAATAAATCCAAAACAACATTCAATGCATCCAAAACAATATCAAGATCATTCCAAATAACATCATTTTACATCAATTTCCCACGTTAAATCATACGGAAAAAATGAACGGACTTTGGTTATTGAAATCTAAAGAACAGTACATTCTACCAGCAGTCATGTCTTGCCTAAAATTGTCCATGGCCTTCCTCAACATCCCATTCTCGGACTGCATCCCCTCCAATTGCTGCGTCATCATCAAGCGCACATCCCTGATCTCCCCATTCCCTGCTCTAACTTCTCCTTCTGCTTAAAATCAGTCCCCCCATTGCCACCCCTCACCTGCTCGATCCCAATCTTATTCATCACCAAAAAAAGCAATGATCCTCAAATCAATCCCGACATTCGAGTCTCTGCCAGCACTGGGGAACCTCAAACCCCACCGAAAGTTCACCATCAAGCAACTCCTCATGGGGAGCTTTGTCCTCGCCGCGATCTCCATCCCCTTTAATGCTCCCCCAACAACCGGGCCACATCCACAACCTCACCCAACCTATATTCATCGCCCAATGTCTATTTTTGAAATGTGGTTCGACTGGTCAGACCACCAGTCGAACCGTGAAATTGAAAGGTATTGTCAAAACTCAATGGTTTGATGATTATAGTAACAGATTTTATCTCATTTCAAAATTATTAACTGTTGGCAAAGATAGTATCGAAAGTTTAATATGATTTGATTAAACACGATCGCTTGTTAAAATGAAAAAATTTTGTTTAAGAAGAGAATAAAATTTAATATTATTCGAAGTCCAAAAACTTTAAGTTAATTTGTCGAAATTGAATCCCACAAACAAATATCTAATCGAAATTTTGTGTGCTTAGTTCTTTGATGTGCGATGGATTTATTTGGATAATGATTAATTTAAAATTGAACATTGTTTGATGTTTGCTGTTATTCGGATCATATCTGTCGAATGATATCTCAGAAATGCTTTATTTGGATTCAAAATCTTCTTTAAAATTATTTTTTTAAACAAGTGATAATGTTCATGGTTAATTACAAAAATAGTATCAAAAAATTAATTATCAAACAAGTATTCTCGTAGGACACCAAAAAAATATTCGTGACTTAAACCTCATCATGAAAAAATAATCAGTAGCTACCAACTCACTAAAAAAAATTCAAAACCAAGTGAGAGGAAAAAAAACATGTGACTTAGCTACTCACAATTTGTTTTTTTGTCTTGGTCTAAGTCACAAGAAATTTTTTCATGACTTGGTTATATACCGCACGAATTATTCAGAAAATATATCGGAAGGATTTTTGTTTGTAGAATTCGAATTTTCTATCCACCAAGTCACAAAATTTATTTTTCGATTTTTGGCAAAAACTTTTTCCTATAAACGTTACAAGCTACCTTCCTATGCTTAGCTTAAACTTTTTAGTTTAATTTAATATTGTTAAAGCGATATCAAATTTCAATTTGATAAATTTTTATGGTCTAAATTTATATGTTACATTGCATAATTAATTATGAATAATTTTTTATTGTTATAATTTTTTTATTAAAAACATACATGTACATGTTAGTGATAAATTGTAAAATGTTTATCTAACTTGCAAACTAGAGAATGGATTTAGTCATTGTTAAAATTATATTTTGTTTTATCAAACCCAAAAAATGATTTGGTATAGACAAATTTCAAAATAATTATTCAAACTGCAATCGTTGAACTCCTAAGCCAGACTATTGATGTGTGTATGAACATACACACAAGTAGTTATGTTTATCGTAGTGTTTTGTGTGTTTTGTGTCGATTGAGTTGTATTTTGTTAAGTGTTTTACGTGTTTTGTGTGTTGAGTCGGGAAGTGAGTGTCTGTCAAGTTTTGTGTATTTCGCAGGTACTGGAGTCGAGCTTGGATGGTAGGACGATGGATCAGAAGAATGGACGTGATCGAGAAGAGCTAAGGAAGAGGGGTGTCTCGAAGACTTAGCAGTCACTATAAGTCTAGCAGTCGTCGGGTGGTGAAGGACGAAGGATGTAGCGGGCACACAAAGTATAGCAATCGTTGGGTGGAAAAAAGAGGCCCGAAGCAAGCGGTCGCTACAGAAGAAGTGATTGCTAGAGTAGTCTGACTCGTAGGAGGAAAAACATCATGTTTAGTTTTAACCTAGAATTTTGTTTAGGTATTTTCGGCTCGACTAAATATAGGTTTCAGCCATAGGTTAGATTACTCTTTAACAACTTTAGCGCAAGACTCATAGACCTAGCTTTTTGTTTTCATTACTTTCATTCACGAGGATTGTAATCAACAATTCGGATCGTTCAATCAACAAGGTATTTTCATATCTTGTAATCAAGAGTTATTTTTACATTCATCTGCTTGATTATTCATTGCTTGATTAATTCGTATTACATGTTTGTTAATTAAGATTGACAACCTTGATTCGTATTACAGATTTTGTCCGTCTTTTTGTTACCTTTAGTTCATTATTATTGTTCGAGCTTAGGATTAACAACCCTAAGTTCGCATAACAATATTAGAATCTGTAGCATTAGAATTACCAACCAATTGTTTAATTAATTCGCTTAGCTTAATTTCAAGGATTCATAATCTGGTATTTATTGCGATTGATTCTTCTTTCCATGTAGAGATGATCGTAATTACCACGATATTACTTGTGCGATCGTGTTCTTTTGCACGTATTTTTTATCTGAAATTTATTACATCAAGTTTTTGGTGTCGTTATCGGGGACATATTTAAATTAATATGTTGTTAATATTGGATATAGTATTCTTGATTTTGAGACTAAGCTTTATTACACTTGATCCTCTTTGTTGAGTTTTGTAGTGT
Organism: Hypericum perforatum; assembly: GCA_012979155.1. Taxonomy (NCBI): domain Eukaryota; kingdom Viridiplantae; phylum Streptophyta; class Magnoliopsida; order Malpighiales; family Hypericaceae; genus Hypericum; species Hypericum perforatum. Next base: position 99,691 of record SOPF01025547.1, read on the forward strand.
AGTGAGAGTTGCAGGAGGTGTATGCCACATACCCGTCAAGATAGCCAAACCCTTCTTGAGTACGATCCAGAGATTGAATGAACTTTTTGTTTGAGAAGAAGGAATCAGCACAAGGACGAGATGACAGATCAATAGGTAGTCAACATTCCCGTTAACAATATAAGGAGGCAAATCCACCCTAGGCTAGCCGATCTTAGGTCTAGCATTGCATACCCAACCATCGAGGCCAACAACTTTGAGCTCAAAACTAGTCTTATTTAGATGGTCTGACAAGATCAGTTCAGGGGTTTCCCTTTGAAAATCCTTCAAAGCACATCCAAATGTTTGAAGACCATTACGCAACAGTCAAGTACAATGGTGTCTCACTAGACGCTATTAAACTACGGTTGTTCAAGCGAAGCTTAAAGGATGATGCTAAAGAGTAGGTATACTCGTTCCATGGAGGCACCTTTACCACGTGGGATGAGCTAGTAGATAAGTTCTTGGAGAAGTAATACCCACCATCTAAACCACTCAATTTCATAACAAAATCTCTCAATCACTACATAAGGCATGGTACCAATACAAGGGCCTACTCTGTGACTACTCACACCGTTAGATTCCCAAATAGATGCTCATCTAAATGTACTACAATAGATGTATGCCATAGATTCGAGTCAACCTAGATGTAGCAATTGGAGGAATATTAATTAGGAAGAAGACAGTTGATGGCCTACGCATCATAGAGGCCATGGCTACCTTGACGTAGGACGTCTTGCTATCTTAATTGGATGTGTGCATGATGGTAAAATAATTCATGTATCATCATGCTACATAGGCAACTTCTAGAAGATCACATATGCATGGAATAATTATACTTGTGCTTGGGACGTATGTATGTATGGGATGGACATACATATGCATGGATGGAGCCTAGTCCACTCAAGTTCAAGCTCAATTACCAAAGGAATTAGTTAATTTCAGCAAGTTAATTCAATAAGTGCTTTTAATGCATTAGTTTATTAGTGCATTAAATGTGGTTGTTTGTTGTTTCTTATTTCTGTCCGTTGCACCAAGGAGTTACGAGTTCAATAATTGCTAATTATGGCATTAGTTTATTGCAATAGTGGCCGATTAGTAATCAGCTTGTAACTTGCATGTCTTTTGCATTTTTGGGTTTTTAATCAGCCTTGTATTACGTCCCTATTTAAAGGGTTGTTAGGAAATAATAAAGGCATCATATTGGAAAATAATTTAGAAAGAATTAGGCTGTTGCCAAATTATCTTTGGGTGGATTCCCATTGTTCTTTGGGTGGATTCCCATTGGTTTAATTCGGTGGACTCCGAATGTTTGTTTGACTGCCTAGGTGCTATTGGAATTGGAATCCAACAAACCTCTATTAACAATACGGAAGTTGCGTTAGTAGTTGTATTTATCTGGTTACTTTTATCACACCCAGTTTCCCTTTCAATTTCGTTTCATTTGATCAAGCCACCTTCAATTCAACTTCAAAAAATTCTAATTGAAAACCAATCTAGTTTATTCACACTCGCACAAAGAACAATTTCAATTCGCTTTCGTTCGCCTATGTCAGGTGATATCAGAGCTTCATGAGATCCACTCAATTTTCATATTGAGAGTGAGTTACCTTTCCCTACAATCAATCTTTAACATAAGGTTTGATCTACTTAATTTGTGACTCGATTTCTGTTTGGAGAAAAGGGAAATTCATTTTTGGTCTTTGTGATTTTGGAGAAGAAAATATAGAGTTTTGTTTTGGATTCTGGAATTTGGAAGAAAAACGTGCAAACTGATCTTAATTACTCAAATTCATCATTTATGGTTCGATTTGATGTAAGGATCACGTATGATGGATAAAGTGACCTTTCCCACAGTGTGTGATATCTCTGAATTTAGAAACGAGATTTCATCAATTGGGTAGTAGATGTTGGTTTATATTTCGACCATGAGGAGTTTTCTGAATTTGCTCAATTGCAATTTGCTACAAATTGATTGTAATTTGATCTGTTCTTATGGTGGGATGGAGTACAAGCTCATAGATAGCGACAAGGTAAAAAGAAAATTTCTCGTTGGATCAGAATGAGAGATTTACTGATTTGTGAATTGTTTCCTATGCAATTTAATGAAGTACTTAGTATGGCTGGAGGACAGTGGGATCTCTTTTGGGATTCTTATTATGGTCGTGATGTTAAGATTGTCGTTACTCCTTTGATTGAAGAAGAAGTGACATTGAAGGCTGGAGTTGTTGATGCAAAATCTGAAATTGGTGATTCAGAGCCTGAAAATCTGATTGTGGGTGAGACTTTGATTTGGAAAGAGTTTGGTCACTTCTCTATAGATTTATTTGATGTTGAGCAACTGAATGAGAGTGATTTAACGCTACTGCACCTAAAAGAGTTATTTGATGAGTCATCAACTTTATGACAGAATGCGAATTCATTTGTTCATACCATTGAGAAGCCAAAGGAAGATTGTTTACGTGAAGATGAAGTGATCTATGAATTTGAATTGATGCATTTTGATTTCCTTGGCGCTGATCGCTTTGATTATGTCGAAGTTTCTTATTTAGTTAATATGTGGAATGATTTGAAGTCAATGGAAAAGAGAGCTAAAGATTTCGTGCCTATCATGGTGTGTTCTAATCTTTTGCACTCCAAATACTTATTCTGCTAGATCGGAAGAATCCAAGTGCAACCAAGGAATTCAAGTGCTTCAATTTGTTTCTTGGTGATGTTCTATACAGGATGTGCACTTGATGTCTAAGCAAGCCTTACTATCATTAAACTTGGAACGAGTTTTTTTTCCTTAAGGAGGGGAGGATGATGTATGACGTCTTGCTATCTTAATTGGACGTGTGCATAATGGTAAAATGATTCACGTATCATCATGCTACATGCGCAACTTCCAGAAGATCACATACACATGGAATAATTATACTTGTGCTTGGGACCTATGTATGCATGGGATGGACATACATATGCATGGATGGAGCCTAGTCCACTCAAGTTCAAGCTGAATTATCGAAGGAATTAGTTAATTTTAGCAAGTTAATTCAATAAGTGCTTTTAGTGCATTAGTTTATTAGTACATTAAATGTGGCTATTTGTTGTTTCTTATTTATGTCCATTGTACCAAAGAGTTACGAGTTCAATAATTGCCACTTATGGCATTAGCTTATTGCATTAGAGGCTGATTAGTAATTAGCTTGTAACTTGCGTGTCTTTTGCATTTTTGGGATTTTAATCAGCCTTGTATTACGTCCCTATTTAAAGGGTTGTCAAGAAATAATAAAGGCATCATATTGGAAAATAATTCAGAAAGAATTAGGTTATTGCCAAATTATCTTTGGGTGGATTCTCATTGTTCTTCGGGTGGATTCCCGTTGGTTTAATTCGGTGGACTCTAAATTTTTTTTGACTGCCTAGGTGCCGTTGGAATTGGAATCCAATAAACCTCTACTAACAATACGGAAGTTGCGTTAGTAGATGTATTTATCCAGTTACTTTTATCACACCCAATTTCCCTTTCAATTTTGTTTCATTTGATCAAGCCACCTTCAATTTAACTTCAAAAGATTCTAATTGAAGACCAATCCAGTTTATTCAGACTCGCACAAAGAACAATTTCAATTTTCTTCTGCGCGCCTACGTCATACCTACAATCATGAGTGGGGCAAGTGAAAGGAAAGTAAGAATGTTGCTAGTGTGCAGGATAACAACCATATTGTCGCTCTCTCAACACAAGTGGCGGCTCTCACATAAGTAGTTCAATCTACATTAACACTACAATCTACACCACTTGCTCAAGTTTGCAAAATTTGTAGTAGATCACATGGTAATGATAACTGCTCTTTCATGACTGAGTCTAGTAATTACATGGGTAATGCTAATAGGAATAATAATCCATATTCTGCTACGTATAACCCTGATTGGAGAAACCACCAATTTTTTTATGGAGAAACAATGCAGGTTAGTAGGTACCTCAAAAATAGAAGCCTCATCTAGGTGGTGCCAGTATCCAAAGTCCTCCACCACAGCAATTTCAGCCATATCAACAGAAGTGATAGCAGCAAGCATAACTCCTGCAGGATTGCCGGAGTGAAGATGAGTTAAGGAAGCAAGTGCTTAGTCATGAAGCCACAATGAGAAATCTGGAGGTACAAATCAACCAACTAGTAGCCCAATTGAATGCAAGATAGTTGGGCACTCTTCTGAGCAATACTGAAGCTCTACCCACCAATTAAGAGCACTACAAGGCAATCACTACTCAGAGTGGGATGGACTTCAGAAAGAACGTAGTAAACCCCATAGTGAAACCTCCATCAAAGAAAGCGAATGAGGAGGAAGAAGAGCTCTGAGTGAACATTATACTAGTGAAAAAAGACAACCCCACAACGAACTCTGTCAAGCCAACACCGAAAAAGAAATACCCTCCACCACCTTTTCCTCAAAGATTGAACAAGAAAGCATCTCATCTGAGCTATCAGAAGTTCCTAGAGTTGTTCAAAAGTCTCCACATTAACATTCCGCTTCTATATGCTTTCAAACAGATGCCAACCTACCAGAAATAGATCAAGGAGTTTTTTAAAGAGCATCAATGACTTTAAAGTTATCCTGTTGACTAGGGTTCAGTACAGTCTTAAGTCAAAATTTATCCTAAAAGATGAAGGATCCTGGTAGTTTCACTATTCCTTGCACGATTGGAGATCAAACATTAATCTCATGTCCTTCTCTATATTTTAGAAGCTTATATTAGGAGATATGAAGTCCACATTGATAGTTCTTAAGCCACATTGATACAAATCGATTGGTGGCTATATTAAGGGGGATAATTGAAAACATACTTGTGAAAGTTGATACGTTGATCTTCTTAGTTGATTTAATTGTTATGGAGATAGAGGAAGACCGTGATGTTCCTCTCCTTTTTGGTCATTCATTCCTAGCCACGGGAAAGATAAGTATTAATGTGGAAAAAGGAGAGTTGCGATTCAAGATTTACAATGATGAAGAGAGCTGATATTATAGGCGCGTGCAGCAGAATTATTTGAACTAAAAGGCATACTAAGGTCAAAGTTGCAAGCCTCCATCATCACACCGCTAGAATTAGCACTCAAGCCACTCCCAAGTCATCTTAAGTATGCTTATCTGAGTAAAGGTAGCAAGCTTCCTATCATTATCTCTACTTTGTTGAATCATGATCAGTAAACAAGACTCCTCAAAGTGATCAGAGAGCATAAAGAAGCTATAAGATAGATGCTTGGCAATGTCAAAGGCATTAGTCCTTGCCTTTGCCAGTACAAGATCATCTTAGAGGAGGACTTTACCCCATCAATGGAAGCTTAACGTCAATGCAATTCGAAGCTAAAGGAGGTTATGAGAAAAGAAGTGATCAAATGGTTAGATGCTGGCATCATCTATCCAATTTTAGATTCCAAGTGGGTGAGCCCAACTCAGTGTGTCCCAAAGAAAATGGGTATTACAATCATCCCAAATGAGAACAACAAGCTTATCCCCACAAGGATGGTAGTAGGCCAAAGAGTGTGCATTTACTTCGGGAACTAAACAAAGCTACTAGGAAGTATCACTTCCCACTACTATTTATTGATCAGATGTTAGACAGATTATTAGGTCATGCCTATTACTGCTTCTTGGATGGTTATTCTAGCTATCTTCAAATCCTAATTGCACTGGAAGACCAAGAAAGACCACTTTTACCTGTCCACATGGCATATTTTCCTTTCGTAGAGTGCTCTTTTATCTATGTAATGCACTGACCACTTTTCAACAGTGTATGATGACAATCTTCTCTAACATAGTCGAGCACTAAATAGAGACCTTTATGGATGACTTTTTGATATTTGGGGACTCGTATGAGGAATACTTTACACATTTGGGAAAAATGCTTGACCACTGCAAGGAGAACAACTTGGTCCTTAATTGGGTGAAGGGTCACTTCATAGTCACTAAAGGAGTGGTGCTAGGCCATAAAATCTCAAGCAAAGGTTTGGAAGTTTCTAAGGCTAAGTTGGAGGTCATTGACAAACTTCCCCATCCATGTCAGTCAAGGGCGTTCGGAGCTTTCTAGGCCACGTTGGATTCTATTGACAATTCATCAAGGATTTCTCTAAGATCATCAAGCTCCTTTACAAGCTATTTGAGAAGGATACTCCTTTCATATTCAATGAGGAATGTAAACTGGTATAAAAAACATTCAAAGAGGCCATTGTATCTGTACTGATCTTCATATTTCCCGACTGGAAGCTACCATTTGAGATCATGTGTGATGTTAGTGACTATGCAGCTAGAGCAATACTTGGCCAAAAAAGTCACAAGATTCTATGTTATTTACTACGCAATTTGCACCTTAGATGATGCTCAAATCAATTACGCAATTTTTGCTCTTGACAAGTTTTGAGACTATCTACTTTAGAACAAGGTGATTGTGTACAGAGATCATATAGATATTCACTACATTTTCACCACCAAAGATGTTAAACCAAGGCTCATTAGGTAGATCCTCCTCTTTCAAGAATTCGACATAGAGATCCGTGATCAGAAAGGTGCAGACAACCCAGTTGCTGATCATCTCTTGTGCCTTGAAAATTCATCAGTAACATCTCTTTCTCTAATTCATGTTTTTTTCCCTGATGAACAACTATATGCGTTATAAATGGTGTCAATTCCATGGTACATTGATTTTGTTAATTATCTTGTGAGAAACATCATGCCACCTAACATATCTTCTAACCAGAAGAAAAGATTGTTACATGATGTTAGGTTTTATGTATGGGATGAACCCTACCTCTCCAAGCAAAGAAAAGACCAACTTCTGAGAAGGTATACACCATAAGAAGAACAAGAGCTCATTCTCCACCACTATCACAACTACCCATATGGAGGCCACTTTACTGGCGAGCACACTACCGCCAAGGTGCTACAAAGGGGATTCTACTAGCCCTCCCTATTCAAGGATGCTACAGAATTCGTAAAGAAGTGTAATCATTGCCAAAGAATGGGCAACATCTCTCGTCATCTACTTGATTATTCATTGCTTGATTGATTTGTGTTGCATATTTGTGAATTAAGATTGACAACCTTCATTTGTATTACAGATTTTGTCCGTCTTGTTTCATTAGCTTTAGCTCATTATTGTTGTTCGAGTTTAGGATTGATAATCCTAGGTTCGCATAACAATATTAGAATATGTAGTATTAGAATCACCAACCAATCATTTAATTAATTCGCTTAGCTTAATTTCAAGGATTCATAATTTGGTAATTGTTGTGATTGATCCTTCTGTCCCTATGGAGACAATCTTAATTATCATTATATTATTTGTGTGATTGTGTGATGAGAGGACAAGTTTAGACACGCCTCCGATGCAATATAGATTATGAAGTAGGGTTGTCGATCCCACAAGGAAAGAGGTTGCACCTTATTCGGCTTACTTACTTAAATTTAGGAATTTTATGTCTTTAGTTTCTTTGGTTTGGTTTAGGAGGCTTAACAAACTAACATGCTTAAAATGAAAATATAACCAACTTAAATCATGCAAGATCACAAGAACACTCAAGAACACAAGATATATATCAACTTAAAATAAGTGGTGTGATACCATAGATTACTTAATTAAACTACATGGTTCGTTGGGTTTTAAATTACGTGTCACGATTCAGGTGTTTCAAGGCAACTAATCTACACTTTCGAGCTAGATTAGTCTAAATTGATCTTTAGCTAAACTTATATGAACTCGATGTGCTTTTGCCCCCACAAGTCACATAAATCTAACTAAACACCAACTATAAACATCACCCTTTTGGATAATTCATCACCAAGGAGGAGTCCACATCTCACAAGGCGATGAATCAACAAATTAATGTTTCGATCAAGTCTATCTCCTTTCAGTCTCAAGACTTGATTTTAATCATGGTTCTAGGTGATCAAATTAGAACAAGCATTAAGTCCTTTAACAAGTTCATGAACCTTATAATTTTTACCCATTTTAAACCATTAGAAAACTTAAGCTTTCAAGGCATCACACCAATAAGTAAACTACTCACACATATTTGTACAAAACATAAACAAAAACATACTTACTACATAAACACACTTAACATACATTTTATTTACATGATCAAGCAAAGGAAAGCAAGGTATAAAAGGGTAAGAAGGTGTTACAAATTCCAAGCATAAGCTTGGTTCTTCTTTTTCTTCTTCTCCTTCCTTCTCCTTTCAAGCTCTTGGCCTCCCCCTTTTTTTCTCTTTCTTCTCTTCTAGTTTTGGTTTGGCCGAGAGCTTCCTTTTGCCTTTGCTCAGTTTTTTTCTTGCCTAAGTCATGGAATGACTTGCCTAATGCTTACTACTTAACTAAAATACAAACTTAGCTAATGGAAAAATATAAAATTCAACTTAATCTAATATCCTAACAACTAATCTAACTTGGTCTCTGACTTTTATTTATTTTCCACATAAGTTAGACTTAGTTGTTTAGGAAAAATCTGAGTGTTGGCCACTTATTTTGGCAAGAGGCGAGATTTTCATGCAGCCACCACAAAGTTGGTGCCCTCCACATGTGATGTCATGCATTTGGTCATGCTTTGGTCATGCCTTGTCATGCTTCGTCATCACCGTTACAGTTGCAATGACGTCATCCATTTTTAAAACTAGATTGTAGATATAGATGTCTTCTATCAAATGCCGTAGACGGCACCTCAATCCGACTTCATATGTAGAAGTTATGATTTTTCTCGTGCAAAAGGTCTGGCCCGGCGAACAACATGGTTAGCCTCGGAAATAATTTGTGCATTCGGTTTGTCAATGCCATTTTGCTCGCAACCTTGTGATCTTGATCGTGCATTGTGATATCATCATCCATGAAGCTCCTAAACATAAAGGAGACATAAGAAAAACGGACAAACACGACAAGAGAACAATATGTACAAAAACGAGATGAAGACTTAGAAAACTAGTAAAAACGATATGTAACAAACGCTAAACTTACACTAAAATGTACATAAGTAATGAGTGTTTTTGACACTCATCACATCCCCACACTTGAATATTTGCTTGTCCCCAAGCAAAACTCAAATGCGGAAACACAAAAACACATAAAATAAAAATATACAAAAAGGAAAAAACATGGCATAAAGTCTTCGTAAAATGACTCCCCTCAAAAACATCAACTCAAGTCAAAAGACTCTCCCTACATAGATAGTTCATTAACTTAATCACAAAACGAACAAATAGTTAGACCCTTCTACACTTAGTTGTTTAAACTAATATTAACACTATGTAAAAGACACTAGAACATTAACCTCTCGATGATAAGAAATTTTTCTCGCTTATTATATAAGTAGGCAACTTCCTATCACTCGTATACTTAGTCAATATATTTCTAAGCATCCTACGTCCTACTCAGCAATATCTTTGATCGTACAGTTGTTAATGATCGGGGGTCTTTATATCGGGTTGTAATAGGGCTTAGGTAAAGGTGAGGTAAAATTTTGGATAGTGGCTAAACCACCCAATCCGAGGACATTACAAAAGTAACTAGTCACTCGTCTAATCTAGACACTCTCACTTAACATAATAAAACTCTCACCCATCTTCCCGACACTTTATGACTTTGAAGCACGAGTCTTTCCTAAAGTACATGCTTTATTCATGACTTTTTTTGCACTTCTTTATCTTTGTTTTTCTCTTTTTTCTTTTGTTTTCTTTTCTTTTTCATCATTTTTTTACACAATATTTACAACACATTTTTTTTACTTAAAAATAAACAAACTAAATAATTTAGCATGTCCAGGCAAAAACTCGGCTTCTACACTTGACTGCTTATTTTCCTACAATTTCTACAACTAAAACCATATACATGAAGCTACCAACTACACCCGTACAGCTCCTCCTATTATCCTCGGATATAATGGTCAAAGGGTAGGAAGAGCAATAATTTAGGTTAAAAGTTGGTTACCTAGTCTATAATCAAGAAAAGGCTAGGCTCAAATTGGTTAAGCAATTGGAAATCATTAGGATTTTGTCGCTAAATCTCTAGGCTCAAATGTCAAAGAATGCCCCCGTCGTCCCACTAACTTCCACACAACTAAGATTATGACAAGTAATAGTAGGATACCCTAATCAACTGACTTAGTATACACCTCATGAAAAGATTTGGAGACGGATGTCTCCTTCTTTGGCTCAAAGTACCTCACAAAGTTCGCACATTATCATTCTAGTCTAAACAGCGAAACCACTAGTCTAAATAACTAAGTGTGAGGTTTCTTCATATTCCTAAGCTTTGTGTTCGAGTTAAATTCCTAACTAATAAGGTGATAAATCTTTAAAAACAAGTTGAAAATTTTTGAAGGGGGTCAAATTTTTGAAAAATTTATACCAAGTCTAAACCTAGACACAACAAACTTAAAAATTTTAATATACAAGGAAGATTCCTGAAGGGAACCCTCCCCCACACTTGAATGACACATTATCCTCAAGGTGTCTAAGATACTAATAAACACCTAATTACAAAAAGAAAACAAATTTAAGATAGTTTTATCTCGATAATCTAGTACGTAAGAAGCAGCAAGGAGATCGAACCCTACAGAGCGCAAATCGAATTACTTCGGTACGGGATCACTAAAGATATGAATAAACTTATCTCAATTCATGCATACTAACAAAATAAATAAACAAACATATATCACATAAATATAATTCACAAGCATATATATATAAGCAAAATTAAACAAACAAACAAATATTTCACATATATGCACATACTAAGTAAAGAAATAAAATAAAAAGTAAAAGGAAAAAGGAAAAAGGAGCTCCCTGGTCAGTCATCTTCCGCGCACTTGTATTCTTCGAGCTGGGCCTCTTGTCATGCCATGGTGAACATCATATGGGGCTAAAGTGTGCATGGCTTGCTAGACTTATATACAAAAGACATTAAACTAAAACAAACACACATAAATAAAATACAATTAAATTAACACACTTCAAAATGAAATCTATTCTAATTTTTTTGTGTTTTTCTATTTTTTTGATTTTTTTGGTTTTTATTTAAGCTGCATTCCTGGAAAGCTTGAAAACCAGACGCCCCATTCTGATGGATCATATCTTTGATGGATTGTCAGTTATCGCAACCTATTTGGCACTAAGCCTAGTAGGGTTACGACGTAATAGCACAGTCGCTCGATTGGCATATAGTACTATATCAAATGCAATCACCATCAAAGATGCAACTTCGATATTCGCAACTCACACAGTTCTTTAATTGTGCACCAAGACGAACTGCCTAGTCTCGCAACCTTTTTAGCATGAAGCTTAACGGGGTCTTGACGCAATAGGACAGTTTGCTCGATTTGCAAAATTGTACTATGTTTGTTGCAAACACCGTCGTGCTCCAACTTCCCACACTTGTGACAGAACCCAAATCTTGCCATCCTTCTTATGTATGCACACTTCGATGTTCCTCTCGAATGTCTCTCTAAATTCTCTTTGCATCTCTTGAGTCTCAACATCTCTTTTGCTTGCTTCAAAATGATCAGGCACACATCTAAACACATATACTTAGCACAAAACATCTTGTTCTTTATTCTCTGCAGGTAAAAGAGAACTAAACCTAACCTTAAAAAAACTAAACTAAACCTAACATGCTAATTTAAAGTCATCAGCTAGACTTTTTTCCATGTTTATGCATTAGATGACAATACCTTCTTATCTCGATCAATTTTGTCATCAATGTAGCTCTTGCATTTTTTTCGGTTGACATTGAAAACTCTTCCATCCTTGTCTTGTAACTTGAGAGTTTCATTTGGAAGCACACTAACAATTTTGAATGGGCCGCTCCACTTCGCTTTGACCTTTTCCGGAAAGAGTTTGAAGCGAGAGTTACATAATAGAACTTGTTGGCCCTCTTTGAAAAATTCATTAGATTTGATGTTTTGAGGTTTCCCTCCATTTTTCTTTTCTACTTCTCCCTTGAACTTTTCTAGGTACTCTTTTTGTAGTTCTCCATGTTTCTCTCGATCTTTCACATCATCAACTTTTGATATACTCTCGGTGGAAAACTGGAATGTGCATTTCCTTAATCTGATCAATCTTTATGCATATTTTGTCATCAGAAAGATGACTCATCACACGAGGCATCTTAAATTCAACTTCCTCCTCTCCTACTTGTAAAACCATTCTTCCATCATGAACATTCATCGATGCATGTTCCGTGTTAAGGAAGGGTCTTCCAAAAATTAGTGGACAATTTTTGTCCTCTGGAAAATCTAGCACCACAAAGTCAACTAGGAAGATGAATTTGTCAATCTTTACCAGGACATCCTCAACAATTCCAAATGGCTTCTTAATTGTTTGGTCTGCCAGTTGTAGAAGCATAGAAGTTTCTTTTACTTCACTCAAACCAAGTTTCTGGAAAATAAACAAAGGCATCAAGTTGATACTAGCGCCTAAATCACATAAACACTTAGAAAACTCAATGTTACTAATGAAGCAGTGAATATTAAAACTCCCCGGATCTTTAAGCTTTGTTAGAAGATTTTTATAGAGTAATGAGCTACAATTGGCCGTGAGAGCAATAGTCTCTCTGTCATCCCACTTTCTCTTCTTTGTGACAAGTTCCTTTAGAAACTTAGTGTAGTGTGGCACTTGGTCTAGCATCTCAAGAAAAGAGACACTAATCTACACGATCTTCATTTTCTCCATGAAACAGAGAAATTTTTCATCCATCCGTGACTTTTTCTTTACCCTATTTGGAAAAGGAAAAATAGGAATCATTGTTGGTGGTGGTGGTACATAAACTTCTTCCTCTGCCACGTCTATTTCAATGTGTAGAGATTTTTCTTTCTCCACAACTTTTTCCTCCTTGTCTTTGATGGGAATCTCCTTCTCATTTTCCTTAGCTTTGTCTTTAACAACTTTGGGAGCTAATTCCTTGCCACTTCTCAAGAATATAGCATTTACTTGTCCCCTAGGGTTTTCCTTCGTAGAACTGGGAAGAGAGCCTGATGCTCTAGTAGCATTTGCCTTTGTGATTTCTCCCAGTTGTACTTCCATGTTGCGCATGGCAGTAGCTTGTCCCTTTAGGAATTGCTCTAAGTTGTTCTGCCTAGCTTCTTGACTAGCTAAGGCTGCCAAAATTTGACTTTGGTTGATTGAAGATCCTCCACTTTCTTGAATGAACTTCTCTATTTTGGTGAACCTCTCTTCAATCGCTCCCAATCTCTCTCATAAGTAACCCCCGTGGTAGAAAGCCAAGAGGTCCTTGATGTGGGGCCTGTAAAAGAAGTCCTATGTCAGGAACAATTGCTAGATTGTTCTCATTGTTTCCTCTTTTCCATGAGAAATTTGGGTTATTTCTCCATCCAGGATTGTATGTTAAAGAATATGGGTTATTCCCCATCCGGTTTGCTTCTTGCCCTTGCCCATTGACAAAATTAGCTTGTTCCCTGGGTTGGTTAAGCATGGCACAATCATTATACTCGTGGCCAGCATTTCCGAATGCTTCACAGCTTTGTTGTACTGCCACGGAATTAACTTTGTTCGTATTCATGTCCTTTAACTGCTTTGCCATTAAATCCAACTGAGCTTGGAAAGATGTATGAGCGTCAAGCTCAATCATCCCTCTGTGCTCCTGTGGTTCTCTAAGCTCTCTAACCTCCCTCATAGGTTGCTTCTTTCTCTCACTAGCCCTTAACCGATTTGTTGCTACCAATTCCTCTAAGATAAAGAGGGCTTCTTCCCTACCTTTTCTAAAAAAATTTCCATTTGAGGCAGCATCAATAGTTCCCATTCCTGTTGGTCCTAGGCTAAAGTAGAAAGTCTTTAGCAAACATTCTTCTGTCAAGTTGTGGTGTGGGCAACTTTGTTGTAATTCCTTGAACCTTCCCCATGTTTCACTTAAAGACTCTCCTTCAAATTGTTGGAAATTAAGAATTTCCTTAACGAGTTTGTTTATCTTTGAGTATGGGAAATACTCTTCCAAGAAAGCATTAGCTAATTCCTCCCAAGTAGTTATGGGAGTTCCCTTTAATTGCTTGTACCAAAGCTTCACCCTATCCCTTAAAGTAAAAGGAAACATCCTTAACTTTAGGGCATCGTCAGATATTCCTCTATATTTGAAATTATTGGCTAACTCCATGAAGTTCCCAAGGTGGTCATTGGGATCTTCATTGGGTAAGCTATAAAATTGAGAGGAATTTAGTAACATTTGTATGACGGCTAGCTTAAGTTCAAATTCATTAGCGTCCACTTCTTGCCTTTGCACTCCGGTAAGCGCCCCTCTTAAGGTTGGTTTACTGTAGTCCATTAAAGGTTGTTGCGGTGGTTGAGCTCCTGCAGCTACTTGCTATACAATCTTGGAGACGATTGTCGTAGCCTGTATACACTAAAATATACTATACAATCTTGTCTTACGAAGAAGTGTCCAATACTTGCCTTGACCAATAAAGATCCTAATCAAGTACATCAACCCTGACAAACAACAACCATAAGATGAGATTTGTGTACTTGAATATGACATCAACAAGCACCGCACTAGTACCAGCACCAGTAAGTCTGGGAATTATCCATGTCAAAAGACTAGTGAAATTTAATAGTATCGAGTTAAAGAGGTTGCAATAGAAGATAATATTCTATCTGATCACGCTCATTCTAGTTCAGTTCCTAAAGGATAAAGCACCGAAGGTAGCACAAAATGAGACAGATCAACATAAGGTTAATGTTCTTGATGCATGGAGTCACAACAATTTTTTATGCTGGAACTACATCCTAAATGGACTAGACAACACCCTCCATAACATCTATGCTATAGCCAAGACCACTAAGGAGCTATGGAGTTCACTTGAGAAGAAGTACAAAATAGAGGATGCCAGGACGAAAAAATTCATCATCGGACAATTTCTCGACTTCAAGATGGTGGACTCTAAGAAGGTCATCAACCAAGTGCAAGAATTGCAACTGATCTTTTACGAGATCCAGGGATGCAATAAGTACTTTCAAGTAGCTATGATTATCGAGAAGCTGTCTCTGCTTTGGAAGGACTTCAATAATTATCTCATGCATAAGAGGAAGAATATGGGTTTGGAAGACCTAATTATGAGACTTAGGATCGAGGAAGACAATAAAAAACCCAAAGTGAAGTGAGGCAAGGCTAGCTTTGAGACCACAGTGCACCTTGCCTATGGAAAAGGTGGCAAGAAGAGGAAGAAATCTCGGGATAAGCAAAAGAAGCAAGAGCCCAAGAAGAAAAAGAATAAGAAGATCAAGGACAACTACTACAACTACGAAAAACTTGGTCATATGGCTAAGGATTGTCACCTACCAAAGAAGGGCTACTGAGGAAAAGCTAACTTGGCTGAAGACTCGTCCGAGATGGATCTGTCAGTTATAATGTTCAAAGCTAACTTGGTGGACAATTTGAGAGAGTGGTTTATAGACACAGGGGCAACCAACCATATCTGCTCAGACAAGGAGATGTTCTCAACCTATATCTCGACCACTAGTCCAAAATTATTGACGGAAAACTCTGCAACATCCAAGATCATTAGTTTAGGTAAGGTGGTATTGAAGCTGACCTCCAGATAAGAAGCTAACCCTCACAGATATGCTGCATGTCTTCAATATCTACAAGAACTTAGTTTTTGATTCACTATTAAGCAAAGTTGGACTTAAGCTTGTATTTAAGGCTTATAAATTTGTACTGATCAAAGTGGGTCAATTAATAAAAAAGGGTTATCTAGAGAAAGGGTTGTTTAAGATGAATGTAATAATCGTACATCGCAACTTTAATAGCAAAAATAAAGTTAATATTTCTTCTTACTTGGCCAAGTGTTCTAATTTATGGTATGGTATATTAGGACACAAAAATCCAAACTCACTAAGAAAGTTAGTAAGTTTAAATTTACTATTGAATCTAGAGTTCAACCTGATAGATAAATGTGAAGTATGTGTAGAGGCTAAAATGACCAAAGCACCTTTTCATTCGATAGAAAGAAGTACTATGCCTTTAGAGTTAATTCATACGAATATTTGCAATATGAAACATGGCGTAGCACAACGAAAGCTCACTAGCTTAGTAGCTAACTAAACTGAATTGTGTACAATCTAAGGTCACACAATAGTGCCTTCCACTTGAATCTTCCGAAACAATGAGGAAGGTTTGTCTGAAAATTCGAATAGCCTACCAATGGCCAAGGTAGCACTCAATTTCACATGCACGCAACGCAATTCACACAACTCGTGAAGGGTTTTGGATTTAAATTCAGCTGCTGATTATTTCCTTTCCAATCAGTATAAATAGAGGCGTGAATTAAGGAGAGCTTGATGGCAGCATTAACATGCTAACCCTTTCAGCTCTGCCCTCTCTCCAGCTTTAACCTCTACACATTTTTGGCATTAATTGCCTTATTACAACTGGAATTCAAAAAGGGAAACACGCAAACTAACGTTCCACATTATTACAATCATTAACTCGGAAAACAATAACGAGCTAGCCATGCACACATAGTCAACCATGCATACGTCCATTTGATCATCTTTGCACTTGAGGACTTGCGCTTGGAATTGTCCTATGGCATCCTCCCCCCTTAGGATTGTGCTAGTCTTGAGCAGCAAGGCGGCTTGGCAAGGGAAGTGGGTTGAAGTAAGGTATGAGGTCAGCCACATTGAAAGTCCTTGCTACCCCGAGGTCCTCTGGGAGATCAATCACGTACGCGTTATCGTTGACACACCTTAGTACCTTGTACAGACCGAACCTCCGAGCTTGTAACTTGCTACCCCAACCCGAGGGCATCTGTTCCTTGCAAAAGTAGACCATCACCTGTTCGCTCAGTTGGAATACTTGCACCTTTCACTTGGAATCAACTCGCTCCTTCTCCATGGCATAGATTTCTCCCAGTCTCTTCTTCACGGCCTTAAGAATGCCTTGCACATCCTCAGCATAAGCTAGTGCACTCGTGTTTGCTCGGACTGGCCGTGGCACGCTAGACACATCAACCAAATGGTTAGGAGGCTTCGTATACACCAAAGCAAAAGGAGACATCCCTGTGGACCTGTGAACAGCACCGTTATAGGCAAAAACCACAATAGGTAAAGCAAGATCCCATTGCCTTAGTCTCTCGTGGCACAAGCTACAAAGAAGGTTGCCAATGGTGCGATTGGTGGCTTTGGTCTGGCCGTCTATTTGGGGGTGTGCGGTGGTGCTGAATTGGAGTGTAGCATCGAACATCCTCTATAGTGTTCTCCAAAAACTCGCAAGAAACTTGGTGTCTCAGTCAAACACGATCGTCTTTGGCACCCCGTCCAAATGTACCACCTCACAAAAGAAATGCCTCGCCACTGCGGATGCATCATTCATCTTCTTGCATGGCACAAAATGAGCCATCTTTGACAACCTGTCCACAATGACAAATATAGAATTCGCACCCCTAGGAGTGCGGGGTAAGCCAAGTATAAAATCCATGCAGAGATCCTCCCATATTGCATTTGGGATTGGCAATAGCATGTACAATCCAGCATTGTTGGCACCTCCCTTTGTCTCTTAGCACACACGACAGTGTTGCACGAATTTGGCAACATCCTTGTACATCTTTGGCCAATAGAAGCATTCTTGCAATGCAGACAATGTCTTGTCTTGCCCCAAATAAGCTGCCAAACCTCTAGCATGCATCTCGTGCATCAATTGATCTTGGAGGGAAGAATTTGGCACACAAAGTTGGTTTCCTTTCATAAGGAAGCCATCCTGTAAGTAAAAATCTCCAACACCTTTCCCTTCCGTGCACTTCCTTCAAACATCATCAAAATCCTCATCTCCCACATACATATATCGGACACAATCAAGGCAGTGATCACACCTCTCAACTCCGTAAGCAAAGCAAGCCTTCTACTTAGAGCATCAGCCACAACATTCTGCTTGCCACTCTTGTGTGATATCTTAAAATGAAATTTTTGCAAGTACGTGCACCATCTAGCATGCATAGGGATGCTAAGCCTAGACTGATCATGCAAAAATTTCAATGCCTTGTAATCCGAGAAGAGGACAAATTCCTTACCAACAAAATAGTGCTCCCACGTCTTGAGAGCACGAAACACCACGTAGAACTCCTTCTCATACGTAGTCCACTTAAGTCTTGCCTCACTCAGCTTCTCACTGAAAAATGCTACGGGCTTCTTCTCTTGAGAAAGAACCGCCCCAATGCCAAGCCCGGATGCATCAACCTCAACCTTGAAAAGCTTGGCAAAGTCTGGAAGTGCAAGGACAGGTGCTGAGCTTAACTTCTCCTTCAAGGTTCAAAAGGCACCATCAACTTCTTCTCCCCACTCGAACGGTGTTTGTTTATTCAGCAAGGCAGTAAGGGGTGTAGCTATCATGCTGAAGTCACGAATGAACCTCTGGTAAAATGAGGCCAAACCAACAAAGCTACGGGTCTGACTTACATTGAAAGGGGCTGCCCAGGTTTGGATTGCCTCGATCTTGGCTTGATCCACGTGAACTCCATCCTTCCCAATCAGGAACCCAAGAAACAGGAGCTGGTCCTTCCAAAAACTACACTTCTTGAGGTTTACGTACAGTTGGTTATCTTGGAAGGCACGGAATACCTCCTTCAAGTGCGTGACGTGATCAACCTCAGTCTTGCTGTAGACCAGGATGTCATCGAAGTACACCACCACGTACTTGTCTAGGAACGGCTTGAGTACTTGGTGCATTAGCCTCATGAAGGTGCTCGGTGCATTGGTGAGGCTGAAAGGCATCACGAGCCACTCATACAAGCCATCTCGCATTTTAAATGCAGTCTTCCATTCATCCCTGGGCCGGATTCTGATCTAGTGGTACCCGCTTTGTAGATCAATTTTAGAAAAGATCGTTGCACCACTCAGGTTGTCCAGCATATCGTCGAGGCATAGGATAGGGAACCTATACCCAATGGTGATCTTATTGATCGCCTTACTGTCAATGCATATCCTCCATGTGCCATCTTTCTTAGGCACGAGCCCTCGATCTAGGCTGGCACACCACACGGACTAAGGCTCTCCTGTACGTAGCCCTTGTCCAATAACTCTGGCACTTGCTCTCAGAGAATTTGATTCTCCTTCGGGCTCAGCCTGTAGTGTGGCAAGTTAGGGAGAGTTGCTTTGGGTATGAGGTCGATCTGGTGCTGAATTTCACGTAAGGGTGGAAGCCTTTTTTGTAAATTCTCGTCCACGAGCTCAGGGAAAAGCTCAAACAGCTCCAAAACTTCTTTAGGTAGGGCCTGCCAGCCTTGATCACCTTCTGATGGTGGGTTGGTCATGATGAGCACGTGAAAACATTCAAGCTCCTTGGAGGAATTCAAAAATTCATGTGAAGAAGTCACTACGGAAACAAGTTGCATGGCACTGTTTGATTGCCCCTTCACGTGTTTTGGCTTCTTTGGCAATAGAGTGAATTTCTCTCCTCCTTTTCTAACCTCGTATGTATTCTCCTCACCACGATGCACCACCTTATTGTCATACTCCTACGATCTTCCCAGCAAAATATGGCACGCATCTATGTCCAAGACATCGCATTCAACTTGGTCAGTATACTTCCCAATTGTGATCGGGATAGTGCACCTTGAACTGACCTTGATCCCGCCCCCGAATCTAACCTATCCTATCGAATAAGGGGTGGGGTGTGGGCTGGTCTTCAAACCAAGCTTCTCCATGGTCTTGCGACTCACGAAATTCTCCTGGCTACCTCCATCTATGATGACTTCACACACTTCTTTCCCAACGTGGCAACTCGTACAAAACAGGTTGTTACGTTGAGAGTCATCTCGTTTGCTTGTGGTTAGGGCCACCTTCTGGATGACACCATAATAACCCTCCTTATTAGTGATCTCCTCATCATCTCCTCCACCTTCATCTACGGGTGCACACAAGTATGCCCCCTCTTCATCTTCCTCCGAGCCCTTCATCTTGCATAGTTGAGCAAACTTGTATTTAGGGTAGTCACTAGACTTGTGCCCCACTTCGTTACACTTGAAGCACCAAATGGTAGAAGTGGTGGCTGCATCTTTCCCTTTTCTTTGTGCCATTACATGGGACAGGCTTCGTTGGAGGGGCCTTCGCCTCGGTTGCTTGGAGTGCACTCTTCTTCGCACCTCTTCTTACATAGGTGGATGTCTAGCCAGGTCCTGAGTATCGAGAGGAAACGACTTTCTTCCTCTTCAAGGCACTCCCAATCTTTCTTGCCTTCGCGCATACATCATTGAAATACAAAAATGTGTCAAACTCAAGCCTGCTCTTGATCTCATAATGGAGTCCTTCAATAAAACGGGAGATCATCTGATCATCATTGTCCTCAATATCATTTTGTGCGGCTAGCCTTATAAATTCTGAGGTGTACTCCTTAACGGTTCTATTGCCCTGTGTGCACGTCAAAAATTGAGAATACAATGATTGTTGAAAGTCCACTGGGAGGAAACGTTCGCACAAGGCTTGAGCCATGTTCAGCCAGTCATGAACGGGGCGCTCTCCTCTCTTCCTTCGTGCCTCTTGCTCTTTCCTCCACCATACAGCCGCACCTGACTCCAACTTAAAGGGGATATAGTTCACCTTTTGAACTTCGAATAGATCCATGCAGTCAAAGTACTTCTCCACCGAGTCCATCCAATTTAAAAATCCCTCCACATCCAAGTCTCCATGGAATTTTCTATGTTCATCTTGAATGGACGGTCTGCCCTCCTGTAGTAATCATCTCCACGATCATCCTCTCTTGGCACTTCTCTCCTAGGCACACGGCCTAAGTCACCTCGTCCTCCATCTCCTCTACCTCGCCCCCTTGCTCCACGAATTCCTCTACCTCCTCCTCTTGGATAGAGGGTCGCATCCAAATCACCATCATACTCAACTTCTGGATTAAGATGCTCACCTAGAGGGGGTTGCACCACGAGGTTTGCAAGATGTGTTCGTATCTCCAAGATGGCAGCCTCAAGGTTTGCAAATCTTTGGCGCACATCCGGATTTTGGTTGTCCATAGGGTCGACCATAAAGCATTGGTTTTTAGTGGAGCTAGGTTAGATTAATAGGGACACGGATCAGGGGATCACGTAGTCCTGTGGTTCGGCTCGTAGATGGACTCTCTCTCAACTCACTGCAGTTATATGGTTCACACTCACTCTCTTGATCAATACAGGAATTGATCTGATCATAGGCTCGCTCTGATACCACTTGGCATAGCACAACAAAAGCTCACGAGCTTAGTAGCTAACTAAACTGAATTGTGTACAATCTAAGGTCACACGATAGTGCCTTCCACTTGAATCTTCCGAAACAAGGAGGAAGGTTTGTCCAAAAATTCGAACACCCTACCAATGGCCAAGGTAGCACTCAATTTCACACGCATGCAGCACAATTCACACAACTCGTGAAGGGTTTTGGATTCAAATTCAGCTACTGATTATTTCCTTTCCAATCAGTATACATAGAGGCGTGAATTAAGGAGAGCTTGATGGCAGCATTAACACGCTTACCTTTTCAGCTCCGCTCTCTCTCCAGCTTTAACCTCCACATGTTTTTGGCATTAATTGCCTTATTACAACCGGAATTTGAAAAGGGAAACATGCAAACTAATGTTCCACATTATTACAATCATTAACTCAGAAAACAATAACGAGCTAGCCATACACACGTAGTCAACCATGCATACGTCCATTTGATTAGCTTTGTACTTGAGGATTACACTTGGAATCATCCTACGGCAAAACATGTGCAGTCAAAAAGTGAAAAGAAATACTTTATGATGTTTATCAATGATTGCACATACATATATCTCCTAAAAGGTAAAGACAAAGCTCTCGATGTCTTTAAGAGATATAAGAATGAGGTTGAAAAATCAACCTAGCGATATGATAAAAATAATTTGAAGTGATCAAGAGGGAGAAAATGTAGTCCCATTTGAGGAACTCTGTCAAGAATATGGCATTATTCATTAGACAACTCCTCTATACTCACTCCAATCGAATGGCATAGTTGAATACAAGAATCAAACTAGTAAGGAGATAATGAATGCTATGTTGATTAGCTCAGGCTTACCCGAAAACATGTAAGGGAAAATTTTACTCTCAGCTAACCATTATTTAAATAAGCTGCCACACAAGAAAATGGACAAAATTTCATATGAACTATAGCAAGAAAGGAAACTTTCCTATGGTTATCTTAAAATGGGGGGGTGCCTAGCAAAATTCAAAGTACCTAAGTCTAACCATGTGAGAATAGGACCCAAGATCATTGATTGCATCTTTATCGGATAAGCACACAACAATAGTGCTTATCAATTTTTGGTGCACAAATCCTAAAACCCTGAAATAAGCGTGGGAATGGTCATAGAATCAAGAAATGCCACATTCTTTAAGAATATCTTTCCTAATAAAGAAAGAAAAGACACAAGTCCCAACAAAAGGGCTCATGAGGCTACACAAGAGTCAAATCAGGAAGAAGATGAACCTAGAGTTAGTAAAAAATAAAAGTAACCAAGGCCTTTGGTCTGGATTTTCTAACCTATGCATTAAAAGATGAACATAGGGTAATCCCAGAGACATTATCTAGCCTAGATGCTCCTCACTAGAAAGAAACTATTAATAGTGAGATAGAGTACATTATGCAAAACCACACATGAGAATTGTGGATCTCCCATTCGGCTACAAAACTTTGGGATGTAGGTAAATCATAAAAAGGAAATACAAAGTTGATAGATTAATTGATAAGAACAAAGCTCGATTGGTAGCTAAGGAGTTCAAACAAAAGGAGGGATATGATTTCTTTGACATGTATTTGCCGGTCACAAGAATCGTATATAGCCCTTATCTAACAAATCCTGCAACTGTATCTTCAACTCTTTCGATTTAGTGGGCGCCATCCGATATGACGGTATCGAAATTGGTTGTGTCCCTGGCATCAACTCAATACAAAATTATATTTCCCTCTCAGGTTTACCACCTGGTAACTCATCTAGAAACACATCTGAAAACTCTTTCACAATAGCAATGTTGTCAAACTTTATCTGATTTGCATCTAAATCCACTTCTTTAACCACGACCAAATAACTCTCAAAACCTCTTCTCAATAATCTCAAAGCCTTCAAACATGAAATAAGCCTTGGTGGAATTATAATCCCCATAACCCGAAACATAAATTATGGCTCACCCTCAGGCCTGAACTTTACAATCTTCTTATAACAATCCACTGTAGCATGGTACGACGATAGGCAGTCCATCCCCAAAATAATGTCAAAATCATCCATGTCTAACACATGTAGATCAGCCAACATCTCGTGGCCATCTACGACTATCACACATGATTTATGAACTAAATGCACATGAATGATATGACCAGAAGGGGTACAAACATCTAATGGCTCCCCTAACAATATCAGTGGACTATCAAAGAGCTCAGCAAATTGGGGTGACAAGAATAAATGTGTCGACCCCGAAGAAAACAAGACTTGAGCATGTGACAAGCCTATAGGAAGTATACCTGAAACCATATTATTGGATGTCGTAGCATCTATTTCTCCTCTTTTCTGTTCTCTCTTTTTTTCTTTCTTTTTTTCATTTCTTTTTTTCTTCTTTTTCTCCTTTTCTTCTTCTTTTTTTTCTTTATGTCACATCAATATGTCAGAGGCATATTCTCCCTAATAGAACAAGTCAACATTTAAGAGGCCAAATAAAAAGGTTATCCAAGAGAGGACAAAGACACGAAAGATCCTATGCTCTGTAGTATTCCCATTCAGACATCACATAAGACAACCTAAGTTTAGCTCTGATACTAACTCTGTCACGACCCGATCTAAGGTCGATGACCGGCGCTAGACTATGCGACATATCGGCAACACAATGCAGGCCTAGCAAGCCTCAAATCCATCTCACAACAATCAAATCCAGCGGAAGCGAATTTCAAACACAAATCAACAAAATCTCTTACCAATATACTAAAACCAAACCAAATTAATTTACAAACCAAATTTGTCAAACATCTCCAAGGTAAATGAACAACATCTCAAAAGCACTATAACTACGGAGCAACTATACAAAAATGAAAGTATAACATCATCTGGAGACCTCAAAAGTAGCCCTCGAACAAAGAAGTGGGGCTTGAACCATGGACTCCGAACACTCAAAAGCAACTAAGGTCTCTGGGAACCTGAAATAGATTTGTAAGGGGTAAGTGTCCGAAGGCACTTAGCAAGAGAATAGAACATAATATATTAGTTATGGCTGGTATATGCATGCAACAGAACTTAATTATGCTCAACTTCACTCAAATCAAAATGCGTGATCATCAAATGATATTACCAAACACAAATATCAACACATGCACACACAGACAGAGAGCTATGAATAGGTTTTTGTAATGCCACCTCTTCAGTGATAGAGGCATCCAAATGGCCAAGCCAATCTTTTGTTCACAAATAACAGAAACTAGTGCACAAATGTAAACCAGCCAAAGCTTATGTACACTAGCGATACCCCCTAAACTATGAGCTCATAGACTAACATACCAAGTTAGTATGGGAAAACCCATTCATTTCTCTCACACAAAAACACATCTTATCAGAATAGATGACCCAACGGTCCAGAATCACATCCATCAGACGAAACAAATCAACCCCAAGCTAGCACTCTAGCCAGCTGTTCACAAATGTCACAATCCTCACAACACAATCACAAATATGTCCAAACGTACCATGGACAAAACCATATGCATGTGACGCACACAATCAAATTCCAAAACAAACATACAACAGACACAACCAAAGTTATTATGTGCTATCCTCTTACCCAACAAACATCGTTCAAAAGCGACGATTCCCAATCTGAAACTCCTTTCATGTTGAGTTCCTTCAACCTCGGAAGAATCTGTCCAAATATATACAACCACATAATGAGGTAACTCTTGACTCTTGGTTTCCAAAACCAATTCACCTCAAACACTTCATAACGACCAACTGAAATGCATTCGCAATCCATCATCGTAAAATCAACCAAATGAAACCAATATCTCAAATCCTTTACACACTTGATTCATTACCAACCATCCCATCCATATATACTCTGTATACAGTTCACTCATGCTCAAAAATGCATACACCAATCTGATTTTGCCAAACCGAATGTCAACGAAGCTCATCGCAAGTCCAACCGCAAATAGTCATCAAAAGTCACTCAAACATACTAAACCAAGCCCAAACCTCACTTCAACATAACTCCCCTATATATACTCAACATCTCAGAACAACCAATTAACCTCAGAATCAAAAGAACCAACTTATCAAACTCAATTCTCAAGCTTGCTCAGCTGTGAACTCAGCCAGACTATCCGAACTTCAAAAGCATGCACAAGACATTTCCCTCAACCAAAACACACATAAGATACATATCTAGAAAGCTCATCATGTCCTCTACAATCTACTTTGGAACATCCAACCCAAATTCGGAGCCTAAATATGCTTACCAATCCCGTTTTCCTCAACGACCTCAGCTGAGTGCTTATCCAACAACGCCAGATTCAAAATAAGTTTCCCGTCGATTCTCTAATCCAAA
The DNA here is from genome assembly GCA_012979155.1 of Hypericum perforatum. Taxonomy (NCBI): domain Eukaryota; kingdom Viridiplantae; phylum Streptophyta; class Magnoliopsida; order Malpighiales; family Hypericaceae; genus Hypericum; species Hypericum perforatum. The sequence continues at coordinate 125,256 of SOPF01025547.1, forward strand.
ATCCACAAAAATATATCACAAGAAATGTACTGAAGTCCTCTATACGCTGTCCAAATTCCATGGTCTAACTCAGAGTTTAAGTCCACTTACCAAGCCAACCTTCCTCCCGTTGCTCACTGACCACCCCAGAACCAAGTGCTGTGTTCAAAATGATTTTCCCGTTGACTCCATGATCCAACTAACAAACGGTTTGTACCATTAGAAATGTATACTTCTTCTCTACAAGTTCCTTCACAATCACAAAACCTGAATTGGAGCAGAAGATCACTTACCAAGTCAACCTAATTTGACCTGCCTACTTATTCCTCTTTCCTCAACCCTCTCTTCTTTTTTGTCTATTTCGTTTTGTGGCTTACCAACTGAGCTCCCAGCCACTTCCAAATCCTTTTTAAGTGTATAAGGTAAGCAGTGCATCACTTCCAGTCCTCCTAAACCGAATTGAACGACCTTTAACCAAGGTAAGTTGGTGATTGGTCAAAGTAAATGTGTGGTCCAATCAGAAAGCTTCAATTTCAAGCACATATTTCAGATACTTTTGATTTCTGACCAAACTTGTATATAACCAAGTTGTAGTTTTATGTTTCTAGTTTTTAAATTGTACTCCCTTGTGTCCATTGGATCAAAATTGAAGAAGTTATGGCCATTACACTGCCCAAAGGTCAATCTGCCCGAGAAATGACCAACTACATTTACGGAACACAGAATTTTGTTGCGTCAACTTTGTCAAACTTGAACCAACATGCTAAGGGGACCAAAGGACATCTAAAAACTCTTCCGAATACAATTCTTAGGTAGGTAGGATGATGTAATTTTGACCGACCAAGTCCCAAGGTTATCACATGGAGGATCATATAGAGGATTCAAAAAAGGCTATGGTCCTCGTGGTCAACCAAGTGGCAAGTTGGGACATCAAATTGAAGACTGTTGCATGGCTAAAGCGAGACAGCAAGCACAGCTTACGAGTCTATCTGTTCGATCTCAAGAACAAGATAGAAGTCATTTTAGCCAGAGCTTTCAGGGAGAGAACTCGAGTGTGAGGGGCAAGGAGCCGATGGAGTGTGACAGTGGTGGTCTGGCTTGAGTGTACGCTTTGACAAAGAAAGATGCTACGGTATCTAACACAGTGGTCTCAGGTATACTTCCTATAGGATTGTCACACGCTCGAGTCTTGTTTGATTTGGGGTTGACATATTCATTCTTGTTACCCCAATTTGCTGAGTTCTTTGATAGTCCACTGATATCGTTAGGGGAGCCATTAGATGTTTGTACCCCTTCTGGTCATATCATTCATGTGTATTTAGTTCATAAATCATGTGTGATAGTCGTAGATGGCCATGAGATGTTAGCTGATCTATATGTGTTAGACATGGATGATTTTGATATGATTTTAGGTATAGACTGGTTGTCTTCATACCATGCTATGGTGGATTGTTTCAAGAAGATTGTGAAGTTGAGGCCTGAGGGGGAACAAGAATTTGTATTTTGGGGTGATCGGACGGTTCCATCGAGGCTCATTTCTTGTTTGAAGGCTTCTCGATTGTTGAAAAGAGGTTATGTAAGTTATTTTGCTGTGGTTAAAGAAGTAAATGTAGATTCAGATCAGATAATGGTTGACAACATCCCTATTGTGAGAGAGTTTCCAGATGTGTTCCCAGATGAGTTGCCAGGTTTACCACCTGAGAGAGAGATTGAGTTTTGTATTGAGTTGTTGCCAGGGACAAACCCATTCTCAATACTACCATATCGGATAGTACCTGATGAACTGAAGGAGTTAAAGATACAATTGCAGGATTTGCTGGATAAGAGATATATACGATCAAATGTTTCTCTGTGGGGTGCTCCAATGTTATTTATTCAGAAGAACAATGGAAGTTTAAGGTTATGTATTAACTATCGTAATTAGTATCCTCTTCCATGCATTGATGATTTATTTGATCAGCTACGAGATGCTAAGTGTTTTTCTAAAATTGATTTATGATCGGGATATCATCAATTGAGAATCCGAAAGGAAGATGTGAGCAAGACAGCTTTCAGAACTAGATATGGTCATTATGAGTTCTTAGTCATGACATTTGGTCTCATTAATATGCCAGCTTATTTTATGGGTTTGATGAATCGAGTGCTTAAGCCATTTTTGGATCAGTTTGTAGTGGTGTTTATCGATGACATATTGATTTACTCGCAGACCAAGGAAGAACATGAGAAATATCTATGGTTAGTTTTGAAGACTTTGCTTGATAACCAGTTATATACTAAGTTGTCAAAATGTGAGTTTTGGTTATAGAGTGTGGCATTCCTAAGATATGTTGTGTCCAAGGATGGAATGTCAGTTGATCTAACAAAAGTAGAAGCAGTGGTGGCCAATGCCTACTGGTGTTACTGAGATACATAGTTTTCTCGGGTTGGCTGGATATTACAGAAGGTTTGTCAAGTGGTTTTTTGCTTTGGCTTCTCCACTTACTCAATTGACATAGAAGAATACGAGATATGTGTGGGGAGAAGATTGTGAGAAGAGTTTTTAAGAGCTGAAATGTTTGTTGACCAATGCTCCAATTTTAGCATTACCATCAGCATCAGGTAACTATTCTGTGTATTGTGATGCTTTCAGAGTTGGATTAGGATATGTTTTGATGCAAGGCAAGAATGTGATAGCATATGCATCTAGACAATTGAAGAAACATGAGCATAACTACCCAATGCATGATTTAGAGATGGCAGCTATTGTGTTTGCACTGAAGATATGGAGGCATTATCTTTATGGTGAGAAATTTGAAGTGTTTACTGATCATAAGAGCTTGAAGTATATTTTTGAGCAGGGGATTTAAATATGAGGCAAAGGAGATGGATGGAGCTTCTGAAAGATTATGATTGCATGATTAATTATCATCCTGGCAAAGCTAATGTGATTTTAGATGCCTTGAGTTGAAAGTCAGTGGGTAGCTTGACACACATGTCAGTGATTCGTAGACCTTTCGTTTCAAGCTTACATGAGCTAATTGACCAAGGGTTGGAATTGTCTACAGTTTTAGATGGAGATGAGCCGATGATATTGGCTATGATTCATTTACAACCAACAATATGTGGTCGAATTATGGAATTACAATGAGAAGACCATGAGATAGTGGAGATGATTGAAAAGTTAAAAGTGGTGAATTGCCAAAGTTTAGTCTTAGTGCTAATGGTGTCTTACATTATGGTATTGATTGGTTGTTCCTAATGCAGGAGATGTGAGAAGAGATATCATGAGCCAAGCACACAAGGCAGTGTATAGTATGCATCTAAGTTCGACCAAAATGTACAACGATATGAAGAATTAGTACTAGTGGAACCGTATGAAGAAGGACATTGGTGAATTTGTTGCGAAGTGTTAAACTTGTCAGCAAGTGAAGGCCGGACACCAAAGACCTTTGGGTTTGTTATAGCCTTTGGACATTCCAGAATGGAAGTAGGAGCAGATTACCATGGATTTGTTAGTGGGTCTTCTAACTTCACCGAAAGGGTTTGACTTTATATTGGTGATAGTGGACAGATTGACGAAGTCTGCACACTTTTTACCTATTAAGAGTACATATGACGTAGCAAAGTTTGCCCAACTATTCATTGATCAAATTGTTAGACTACATGGACTTCCTATCTCGATTGTCTCTGATCTCAATTTTGGAAGAAGTTTCAGGATGCCATAGGTACTCGATTAGATCTGAGCACAGCTTTCCATCCGCAGACAGACGGACAGTCAGAACGGATGATCCAAGTATTGGAGGATATTATGCGAGCTTGTGTGATGGATTTCGGTGGAAGTTGGGAGCTTTATTTGCCTTTGATGGAGTTTGCGTACAATAATAGTTATCAGTCTAGTATTCAGATGGCACCTTATAAGGCATTGTACGGTAGGAAGTGCAAATCTCCGATATGTTAGGATGATGTTGGTGAGAAACAACATTTGGATCTTGAATTCATACAAGAGACAGTTGATCAGATTAAAGTGATTCGAGAATGCCTACGAGTAGCTCAAAGCAGACAAAAGTCATATTCAAACAAAAGTCAAAGACATTGAGTTTGAAGTGGGTTCCTGACGAGGGTGGTTTTTGTGCCAACAAACAAACACCTGTTGCAATAATAGTGAAGTAGAGTGTCGAACCACGATGAACTAGTTTAGACTACCTTTTTGGTTAGCTAGCTAGTCTAGGACAAAATTAATGAGAAAGATCTACCTAAATCTAAACCTACAAATGATTGATCACTTCTGTGAAGGAGATTCTGCAGTCTGGGTCTGATTGGCATACGCCAGGTGTTGCTGGCGAACGCTAGATCACTTGTTTTGTCATGGTTGGCGTATGCCAATAGGACTTGGCGTATGCCAGGTGTCGGGTAGAAGCAAAACTGTCTATTGGTTTAACTAACTAAACTGAGATTTAGCAACTTAAAACACAAAAGTGAGTAAGGCACACTTAAAACCAATGTAACCATTTGATTCAGGGGGTTTATTACGTATGTATATGATCCGAGTGTTTCAAAGGTGACCAATCTACACTTTTGCGCTAGATTGGTCTAAATCGATACTTAACTAAGCTTAGAATGGCAAGATGTTCTTTGGACCCCTAAAGCTAACTAAACTCACCCAAGCACCAACTATGCATATCACTCAGTGGACAATTAGTTACTAAGGATGATTTCTCTTCTTTCAAAGCAACTAACAACTAATTAACCTTTCTATTAAACCTATCTCCTTTCGGTCTCAAGGATTAACTAAGTTCATAGTCAAGGTTACTCAGAAAGATTGTATCACAGCCAATTAGTCTAAACCAATGCAAGGTTGCTATGACTTTGTCAAAACCAAAGTTGGTTGTGTCAAAACCGAACTCACTTGGCCACTAGACTCTTGTCAAAACCAAAGCATGGTTACTAAGACTAACAGTGATCATAATTTGAGTGAAACCATGATTAAGCCTTAAGTTCATTAACTAGAACATGTTCCTTAGCATTTTAACCCCTCAAAATCGTGGCTAAATGTTTGGTTCTAAGGCACCAAACTCAAAAACACAATTACTCACACATATTTACAAAGAACAACATGCTTATAAACAGAAACAAGAACTTACTTAAACATAAATATAAACAAAGGGAAGAGTTAAGGAGAAGAAAGCTTATGATGTTCTTGAAGTATCTTCCTCCTCCTCTTCATGTTCATGGCAGAGAGAGCTACATGGTCGTGCCCCCTCTCTGCCTCTCTCACTCTCACCAATGGAATCACGTACACACAAATGCACACATTATTACATAAGTCAAAAGTCAAAAGTAAATAAAATGTTTTTTAATCTAAAAATCCTAACAATTCCCCTAAATTGTCCCCCATACATGTCTTTCATAATCTCCAGAGGCTAAAACTCGTATGTCATGGCCCCCTCCAATGTTTGCCATTGAAATGAGCAAGTGGGTTGGCCTAATTCTATCTCTGTCGGGGGTTGGCGTACGCCAGGTCTTTGGTTTTGCTTAATTGGCGTGCGCCAGAAGCCATTGGCGTGCACCATTCTTGCGTTTTGGACCTTTTAAACTCAGAATTTGAAGATGCCTATTAGAGACAAAGTTGTATTCCTGGATGTCATCTTTCCAACGCCACCTCACTCGTCTCATTTGGACATAGGATGCAAAAGTTATCATTATTTGAGTTGTAAAAGGTCTTTCCTGGCACATGCCCCAACTGTGCCAGATTTGCACTTCTTTCCTTCGTGGCTTCCTTCTCATCCATGCATCTACGCGTCTAGCTCGATCGTCCTCCATTTCTCCTCAAATATGCTCCTAAAAACAAGAAAACACAATGAATAATGATAAACTCAATCAAAACATACAATGAACGAGAATTAACACTTTGACAACTAATAAGCAACTAAAACAACTATAAACACTAGAAAACTAATACAAAATAAACACAAGTAATGAGTGTTTTCGACACTCATCACACTCCCACACTTGAATATTTGCTTGTCCCCAAGCAAAACTCAAATGCGAACATATACAAACATATAAAAGAAAAGAACACAAAAAGGAAAAGACATGGCATAAAGAATTCGTAAAATGACTCCCCTCAAAAATATAAGCTTAAGTCAAAAGAATATCCCTACATAGCTAGTTCATTAGCTTAATCACAAAACGAATGAATAGTTAGACTCTTCTACACTTAGTTGTTTAAACTAATATTAACACTATGTAAAAGACACTAGAACGTTAATCTCTCAGTGGTAAGAAATTCATCTCACTTATTATATAAGTAGGCAACTTCCTATCACTCTGTTCTCGAGCCTCCCAGACGAGAGAGTCTGCTTTTTTTTCTTAAGTTTTCTGCTGTTTCTCTAGACAGGTCATCTGTCTGGACGACATGGCGTACGCCAGAAGTTCCTGGCGTGCACCAGGTTATACATTTTTCTAAGAGTTGGAGTACGCCAACTCTTCTGGCGTGAAAGTTTTTGCCTCCGATGGCCAAAGTTGGCGTACGCCACCTATTTCTGGCGTGCGCCAACACAGCAGTTCTTCTAGTAGAGTTGCACAAATGAGTAAGTAAGGGAAAATCGTCCCACAAGGACCGAGTTTAAAGCTTAAACTTGGTTTAGTAACTTGTCTAAGATCAAATTATGAAGTGGGTTGATGAAAACTCTCGTTCTAAGTTGGTTTACTACTCTAGCAAATTATGACTTTAGTTACTTGAAGGTTTGGTATTTAAAACAGATTCTTAACAACTTATATTGCACAAATGAGCAAGGTGAACTTAAAACCACAATAATCATCGAATTCAGAAGGTTTACTAAGTACATAACATGGTTCTAGTATTTTGAAATCAACCAAACTACACTCTCGTGCTAGAAAGGCCTAAATTGCTTCTTTACCATGCTTAGAATGATAAGATGTTCTCTCGACCCCAAAAACCAACTAAGCAGAGCAAAGAACCAACTATATGCATCACTTTAAGGACAATAAATCACTGAGTAAGGGTATTAGCAACCCGAACCAGCAACTTATCTAACTAACCTTTCCATTTAAACTATCTCCTCTTGGTTTCAAGTTTAAACTAACTTCTAACCTTGGTGATCAAACAAGTTTAGCATGGCATTAAGTTCGTTAGTTTGACATGTTCTTCATGTTTTTAACCCTCTAAACCGTGACTAAGTAGTGGCTTTAAGCCACCAAACTCAAAGATCAACTACTCACACATGCTTGCAAATAACAATATACTCAAAAACATGAACATACTTAGCATTATTTAATAAAACTAAGAGTACAAGAGAAGAAAGTGTTACAAGGTGATCCTCAGCTTTTCCTTAAGTTCTTCACAGAGAAGCTGGTCTAAGTTCGTCCTCTCTCTCCCTCTCTTACACACTTGTCTCTTCTACACTAATGTTCATTATTTTCATACAAAACAAAAGTCCAAAGTCAAACAAATGTAAAATAACTTAATATCCTAACCACTCTCCACCTCTGTACCATAATGGTCTGCCAAGGTCACAAGAAGGCCAAAAAATCCCGAGTGCATGGCCCCCTCTACTATTTTCTACTCAAAGAGGCAAGTGGCTGGCAGTGTCACTGTCTGGTCTGGCATACGCCAACTGTTCCTGGCATACGCCAGACCTTCAGGTGCTTGGTCGTTCGCAATCCATCAATCTTACTCGTGGTCGTTCATCCCTGGCATACGCCATGTCCTCAGCGTGGCTCTTCTCGCCTTCGCATCTCTCCTCTCGTCCATGCATCCGCTTGTCTAGCTCGGTCATCATCCATTTCCTCGAATTAGCTCCTAAAACAATAAAACAAAATGAGAAACAAAATACACGACAAAAAACATGAAATAAACAAAACTACGCCAAAGATAACTAAAATTCAAATAAAACAACATAAAATACTAAAAACAGACTAGACAAAGGACACAAGTAATGAGTGTTTTAAGCACTCATCACACCCCCACACTTGAATCTTTGCTTGTCCCCAAGCAAGACTCAAACACTGATAACAACAAAACAAAAATCACAAACACACGCACAAACACATAACAAGGTAAAGACTTGGAAAGACTCTTTCAAAACTTAACTTCCCTCAAAAACATCAACTTATATT
>SOPF01025551.1:0-17598 GCA_012979155.1 Hypericum perforatum
GGACCGAACGGTCACGACAAAGGCAAAACTAGAGAGGGTCATAACAGAAAGTCTATGAAAAAGTCATGATTCATGATTCGACCTGGTAAGGCTACCTAGAAAAGCAGGCATTATCATGATGGAAGGAATACTTATAAAGGAGAAGGTTCTTCATCGATCATATTCCCGAGCTTCATTGTTCTGGTGCACCTATTATATTATGTAATATAATAGTAAACACGAACAAATTGTTTGAAATCACATATGATAACAATGGGATATGAGATGAGGCCTAAGATAAGATATATTGTACGTAATGAGGATATCGAGATGCTACAATTCATGTGGCCATTATGAGTGCTCTTAAGTTTAGCTATCTATACTCGACGTATGCTAGTTGTACAAAATCTTTGCTAAGTAAAAATCTGAGACTTTGTTGATTATGGTCAATAATGTGTAGTAGGAGATTATTAAGCTTACGGCCCAAATTATATTCATTAGTTTGATTGTGATCAATAATGAATAAGTGGGAGATATTTTGAAGAGGTGGAATTGACGTCAGTGCTTACATCATCCCTGCCACATGTCACCTCCAGGCTTTGCGTGGCAAAGCAAGCTAGAGGGATTTTTTCCTATAAATAGGGAAGCCCCTGTGACCAATTGGTAATTTTTGCCACTCCAGACCCACACATAGAAGGGACAAATTATGATTCAGTCCCTGTAGGTCTTAGAATTTGCAAAGCAAGGCCACTCGTTGAAAAACATTCACGTATTCGATCCATTCATGATCGTGAACCAACCAGTAGCAATACCTCGTCACAGTGGTCCTATAGAAATACGCTACAATAAGTAAGCCTTGTATTTATTAACAAATTTGTCCGTTAATTGTAAGAAGGATTAACTTGTAATTATGTATTAATTACGAGTTAAATCCTTCAGCTACCAATGAAGACTTCTTATTCAATGTTCATTTTATGTGATCATGTTTGGTTTAGGTGATTTGCTTAAGGGTTAATTACCCTCAGGTCCTTGTACTATTGACAATTTTGTAATGGGGTCCCTGTGTAATTTGAATAAGATATAAGACCCTTGTTTTTAATGAAATATTGATATTAGGTCCCTGACTAAACCCTCGCTGACATCATTATTGTTTTTTCATTTTTAATATTGAATTGACCAAAATACCCCTAAAAATTAAAAAACACTATTTTCTTCAATCTTCCACCCTCTCCCAAACCCAAACGTGTGCAAGTACAATCCTAGCCCTACCCTTGTTCTACCTCCATCGAATCCTCCTCCATCTTTGAAATCCAACCCCTACCACTGATGCCCTCCTTGACGTTCTCCCCTCACCGGTGCCAAGATTCATAAATTGAAAAGGAATTTCAATTGATAAAAGATTGAAACTGGGTTTTTGTATCTCGTAAATCATCGAAAGGTTGAAACTTGATTTCGTTTACTTCTTCCGATTGAAACAGGGTTTTGGATTTTTCGGAATTTCCATATACAATTTTGAAATAAAATCAAACCCCAAAACCATCGTTCTTCCTTTCCCCGACTCGATTGCCCGATGCTGATATAGATGTTGGCAATGCTGATGATGAACGAAACCTTGGAGGTGTTCATTAGGGTTAATCAGAAGACGTGAGGTGCTCAGCGGCAGAGATTGGTGATTGGATTGCCAGGTTGAGCCGGATTACGAGGAAACACCGTTGTTGGATAAGAGCAGAGGTCTAGGACTCACTGATGACATCGTCGAGCCTTGGGCTTCGACATAGTCGCTGCAATGTAGCTTGAATGGCAGAGAGCAGTGTTTTGGGTTGTCGGTTGATTTCGATTGACGAGGAGGAAGGAGGAGATCGGGGTCGGCCTATTCATCCTTTTGGTCCCCCAATTGGGATCTCGGCGATTGGTTGAAGGAAATGGCCACCGAGTTGAAGTCGAGATAGAAGGAAATGGGTTTGGGGACCAGGCGGAAAGGACAGTGGCAGGGCCGAGATAGAAGAAGAAAGTTTTTGTTTTCAATTTTCAGGGGTATTTTGGTCAATTCAATATAAAAAAACGAAAAAAAATGATGATGTCAGCAAGGGTTCAGCCAGCGACCTAATATCAATATTTCATTAAAAAACAAGGGTCTTATATCTTATTCAAATTACACAGGGACCCTATTACAAAATCTTCAATAATATAGGGACCTGAGGGTAATTAACCCTTTGCTTAATTTAATTTCCAATGAAAATTTTGTTCTTGACATATGTGTTAAAATTCATTGGGAGATTAGACGACGAAGACAAGGATATTGGGAGAGAGAGGATGACAACGATGCAGAGAGGGAGATGAAGACAGGTTTCAATAATATGAGGATATCATTTTAAAATTATGTTCATTATGATATCAACGAGGACTCATAAAATATAACAGAAACAAACTACGCGGGCTAACTTATCACTTTTAAACTAGGAATGAGCTAAAACATTGATTTAGATAAAGTAGAAGGCCCCCAAAATAATTTTGGTTGAAATAATATATGCATTGACTAGTAGTATATATGCACCGAATAATTATGGGATATGATAGGGTCCTATAACCCCTTGTAGAGGATGGATTTGTATCTCCTATATCCAGGAGTACAACGGTCAAACTACAAACCCAACATACGCACGTGCAGTAGGAGGGAGGACACCTCATGAAAAAGCAAACACCTCTCTCTTTACTCGAGCACTCATTCCTGAGCAGCGTGGCGAGAGTTAGGGAGGTAGAGCTCATTCTTGGTTGACTCAAGGGTGGTTGGGCAATGACAACGTGAGTAGCGATAGTAGTAGGAAGACGTGACACAATTCTCCTCTTCTCTACTTTCTCTCTCCCCATAGGCATTCTACTACCTTTCCTTCCCTTCGAGTGGTGCTCTCGTCCCAGACATAGAGATAAAGGGCATGATAGTCACCTCTACTAGGAATGGTGCGAGGCGGTCGTCTCCCCAAGAAGAAAGAAAAAGAAAATTAACTTCTGGAATTTTATCAAATGATTTAGTTATGTATATTCAAGTAGTTTGTACATATTTTCAAATGTTATAGTCAGATATGTTCAAATAATTTAGTTATTTATGTTCAAGTTGTCCTCTTTTGTTCAATTTGTTTGATCAACTATGTTCAAATGGTTTAGCCATATATGTTCAAATGATTTATGTAGTTATGTTTAAATAGTTTGTTTTGTTAAATCATATCGTAATTGTATAAACCTTTCAAACATTGATGAGTGTGAAAACACTCATCTTTTGTGTGGGTTTTAGTGTCATTTTTGTCTTTATTTTTTGTGTTTTTTTTTGTTTTAGGAGGTATGGTGTGTTGAAATGGAGGATGTGACGCGCCTTGGATCGCCATATGCGACTAGTTTGCCGGGAGGAAGGACCTCGAAGATAAAGGCAAGATTGACCTCTTGTGACTAAAAAGGTGATAACATTTTAATCCTATATCCGATAGAGGTACGTGAGATGGTTCTAGAAGCAAGACATCCGGTGCTACAACTTTGTCTCTAATGGAATTCTTCAAATCTAAAGTCTAAGAGGTGAAAAAGTCAATGTCAAAGTCATGATCAAATTCTGGCAAAAATTCATCCGAGTGGGCTGAATTTGAAGGCTTGTTTTGGGCCCATGATGTGATTCTTGAACTAAATCAATGGCTGCCATTTGAAGAGGAGAAATGAAATTTTTAGCTTGGCTTTAACTTTTGTGAAGGGGCAAGTTGGATGTTTTGTAATATAAGCTTCCATTACTAACACTTCACACATACTTTAGACATTCACTTTTTCCACCAAGTTGGCAATTATTGTGTTCTTTTTTGTACGAACTTGAAGAGCTTGAAGGAAGAAGGGAGGAAGCTTGAGGATCATCTTGAGCTTTCTTTTAACTCCCTCCTTGTTCATGCTTTGTTTAATGATTTCAATAAACATGTTGAGTTTTTTCGTTAATATGTGTGAGTAGTTTATTTGTGGGTTGGGTGCCTAGATGACATATATTTAGTCAATAATTTTGGGGTGTTTAAATGGTTAGGATTATGTTCTAGTAAAAGAGTTTAAATCTTGGTCTTGATTGAACACCTAGACCATGATTATGTTTGATGCCAATCGCCGAGAAGGGTTAGGATTATTGGACCGAGTGACTAGTTGAATAGTTAACTTTTGATGAGAGATCTCATAAGATAATTAGTTATCCTAAGGGTGGTACTTACAATTGGTAAATATTGAGATTAGGTGACTATATTGTTGCGAGAACATGTTTAGTTCATTTAAGCCTTGTTAAGGATCAATTTAGACTATTTATGGCGAGAGCATGAATAGGTTGCCTTTGAAACACTTGGATCATAAAATAGACTTAGTAAACCCTTTGAATCACTTGATTGTTTAGATTGTCATTGGTACCTAGCCCACTTGTGTTTAATTTGGTAAATCATCTTATTAAGTGACGAAGGACAACGGAAGCCTTTTAAAAATTTAAACTTGATTTGCCGAACCAAGCGAGCTCCTCTTCATCTAACCAGCCAACTCGGGGTCGCAACACCGCAACGTCGCGTTGACTGCTTAGATGAGGGGAGAGATCGCTCGGAAGTTGTTGATCTCTACCCTCAACAAAGTAGCCTTTTTATAGCGAGAGAAGGGACTTAAGAGGGTTGCAATTTCCGATGTGGTACGGACGTAGAGATTATGCACAGGATTAAACGATCCACAGGTAACGGATGTTCGAGCAGGGCTCGAAATGAACAAAGTTAAGGATAGATCACCTAAACTAATCCTTCCGAATTGGTTTAAGCGTTTGCTTGAGTCCACAAGCAGCCAACAAGAGGGCCAATCTATAGAAACGTTCGCAAATCCATGCAAACACCATGCAAATCCATGCACGATCAAAGCAAGTCCATGCTTATCAATTACACACGGTAATTGGCGAGAATAATCTCAGTTTTAATAATCCATCATAATCTATCTTTCGATGACATTCAGATTGCATATTTAAAGAAACTAAGTGAGCTTGGATTGGTCATTAAGCCAATTTCGTCCAAGGGTCACAATACATGAACCTAGAATTAAATAAACGAATCTACTTAATTGAAATATCTTATAGGTCTAAAATGAACTTGTTTTGATTAAAATGAACTAAACTTATGAGATTCTATTGGTAAAATGCAAAGTAGTACGCTTAGGTGTCTTCAAATGCATATCAATTCGAAATAAACTTCCAAATTCGAATTGACCCTTGTTCTTTCTCCACTTGACATCAATCAGATTTGGTTGGAAGTTTGGATGCCATGGTTGTCCTACGTCATTAAGTACTTGTGATAGTTGACATAATAGATTATGTGTTGGAAATCCATCTTGTTAAGTTCTAGTTTTATATTCAGTAACTGTTTTTAGTGATTGGAATTGTCAAAACCTTCTCATTATCATTTAGTCCTAAACTAGTGGTGACGTCGAATTTGCTGTCTATAACTGAGTCCTTATAGGATGATAATCCCTTACTTACTCTATATTGCAAGAGAGGGTGAAATTCCTTCCTTTCAATTGGCACTGCTGCCGGGGACTTAAGTGATAGACGCTTAATTTGGCTTACGAACTTGGATTAGGATATTTATTTTCTGTTGATCACTTGTTACTCAATACCTTTGTTGCTTGTCTTGCAAGGTATTTGTTTGTCGCATGCCCTTAACTCGATCCACCAATAATTTCTCTGTGGAAATTGAAGTGGACATTAGATACTTGGAAAGGACATTGCGGCAAGAAAGAAGAGCTAAGGTAAAGATGGACCATCAAGCTCATCGAGGAGAGACGTAAGGAGATGTGTAAGAAGATGGAGCTCCACATGGAAGATCTCTAATGGATTATTCTAGGCCTACTTTAAGGAGGGCAAGATCTGGAGTTCAAAGGCTGCATGTACAAGCTAATAACTTTGAGATTAAGCCGGCTGTGATTCACATGCTTCAATCCTCAGTCCAATTTTATGGTTTACCCAATGAAGACCCTAATGAGCATATTGTTGATTTTTTGGAAATAGCCGATACTTTCAAGTATAAGGGAGCTTCTGGTGATGCTGTGAAGCTTAGGTTGTTTCCATTTACCTTGAAGGATAAGGCTAAGCTTTGGTATAAGTAATTGGTTGGGACGTCAATAGTGACATGGGAGGTGTTAGCTAATGCCTTCCTTGACAAGTATTTTTTTCTTCTCAAAGACAAAGCGACTCGTTAAGGAGATTAACAACTTTCAATAATTTGAGAATGCGTCTTTGAGTGAAGCTTGGAGCAGTTCAAGGAATTGCAAAGGAGTTGTCCTCACCATAATTTGACAGAGGAGTCTTTACTCCAAACCTTCTATTTTTGCCTTGGACCATCTACAATGGATACGGTGGATGTTGCCTCTAATGGAAACTTTTAAGAAAGGAGAAGGATGATGCCTACCATATCTTGGAGGAGTTGGCAATTACAAACAATTTAATGGCAAATGATAGAGCACGACAACCAACCAGGGAGCAAAAAGGCATAATTGATCTTGTTGTTACCTCCTCTATTCAAGCTCAATTAGCATTATTGACAAAAGGGGTCAATGACTTAAGCTTGGACAAAGTCAATACAGTGGCCGCAAGAATAACTTGTGATATTTGTGGAAATGTTGGCCATGAGATGGATCAGTGTGCATTGATGAACTCCACAGTGGAGCAAGCGCACTTTATTAGTTGCCAAGGGCAAGGAGCTAACCGGATGGAAAATAACCCATATTCTTTAACTTAGAATCCGGGGTGGAGAAATCACTCAAACTTTTCTTGGAAAGGAGGAAACAGTAAAGATAATATGGCACTTGTCTCAGATAAAGGACCTCCTCTACGTATACCACGTCAAGTGCCACCTCCTGGATTTCAACCATGTGCTTTCTTGATGGATAGAATGGGAGCTATGGAAGAGAAATTTGAGAAGATGGACAAGTTTATGCAAGAAGTTAGTGGAGTGGTTAGCCAACAAAGTCAAATTCTAACAGCCATCAATCAACAAGGATCAAGGCAACAACTTAGAACAAATTTTCAAGGGTCAAGCAACTGCCATGCACAATATGGAGATGCAACTTTGGGAAATAGCAAAAGGAATTTCCATTGACATTCTGGCTCTCTTCCGAGCTCAACATAAACAAATCCTCAAGGAATTGTGAATGTAATTTCCTTAAGGAGTGGCAAGGAAATCTCTTCAAAAGAGATCAATCAAAATGGTGAGTAGAATGTTGAGGATGCTAACAAAGAAGCTCTCTAAGAAGAGAAGAATAAAGAGATGGAGAAAGAGAAATGTCCATAAATTGAGGTTAACGAAGAAGAAGTGTACGTGCTACCACCACCAAATATTCCTCCTCTACCCTATCCTCAAAGGGTCATGAGGAAGAATGGGATGGATGAGAAATTTTTTTGTTTTATGGAGAAAATGAAGAATGTACAAATAAAAGTCTCTTTTCTAAAGATGTTGTACCAAGTACCCCACTACACCAAATTTTTTAAAGAACTCATCATGAAGAAAAGGAAGTGGGACGATGGAGAGACAATAGCCCTCACGACAGAATGTAGCTCTCTCATTTCGAAAGACCACCTAACAAAGTTACAAGACCTGGGAAGTTTTATTATTCCTTGTTTTATTGGTGATATTGAGTTTCTTAAGTGTTTATGTGATTTAGGTACAAGCATTAACTTGATGTCTTTGTCTATTTTCAAGAAACTTGGTTTGTATGAGGTGAAAGCAACTTCTATGCTTCTCCAACTGGCCGACCAAACTATCAAGAAGCCATTCGGTGTTGTTGAGGATATCCTGGTGAAGATTGATAAATTCATCTTCCCTGTGGACTTTGTTATGCTGGATTTCATAGAGGACAAGAGTTGTCCACTAATTCTTGGAAGAGCCTTCTTCAACATGGCACGTGCCTTGGTGGATATTCATGATGAAAGATTGGTCCTTCGAATAGGAGAGGAGAAAGTAGAATTCAAGATGTCCAATTTGATGCATCACCCTCTGGATGAGGGCATGTGCATGAAAATTGATATTTTGGAGGAGTGTGTCTGTGAGTTTGGCAAGGAGATCCTATAAAGGATTGAAGATGTACAGGATGATGCTATTAACAAAGAACAAGAAGAGGGGAATTTATAAGAGCCCGAGGAAGAAGCTGATAACAAGGTTCTCATGAGGGAGATGGAACTCAATTTGAAGTATTGCACTCCACCTTTATTATCAAGGCTTCGCTTTTGGAGTTGAAAGAGCTACCCTCACATTTGAGGTATGCATTATTGTAATATAGAGGGAGACTCCCTATTATCATATCCAACAAGCTCTCTAAGGAGGAAGAGGATAGGGTGTTCCAGATCGTGAACAAGCGAATTAAGGCTATGGCTTGACAAATATTTGATATCAAAGGGATTAGTCTTGAGATCATGATGCATCATATCCACATGAAAGAAGAAGCAAAGCCGAAGGTAGAACGGCAAAGGAGATTGAATCCGAACATGAAAGAAGTGGTAAAGAAGGAGGTGATCAAGCTCCTCGAGGCTGGTATTAGTTATCCAATATTGGATAGTGAGTAGGTAAGACTGATCCATTGTGTCCTGAAAAAGGGAGGAATGACTGTGGTGATTAATGATGAGGGTGAACAATGATATGAATCTGATGAGCCAAGAAGTTTCAAGCAAGTTTGTGCAAGTCCAAGGACGTGTCCATGATGCCCATGCAAGTTTATGCAAGACCAAGGACGTCCATGAAGCCCATGCAAAGCCCATGCACATTCTTGAAGCTATTTAGGAAGCTATTTGCTCTCAGATTTTGTTTTGGAGAGTTTGAAGCTAATCTGGAAGCCTATAATGCACGCAATCTTCTAGAAGCATGCACGTATGGAGATCAACCTATTATGAACGTGCATCAACCTATTTGGATGTGCATCAACCTACTTTGGACGTGCATCAACCTATTTTGGAAGCATGGAACTTTCTCGATTTCTACTTAAGCTATTTAGTAAAGTCAATAGTTTTGTTTAGGAAATTATATTCCAGCAACCTATGGCTTGTTTAGGACGTGAATCTACTTATATCTACTAGGTATTATATGCTTAGATTACTTCTTGTTTAGTAGATTACAATCTGACCAGAATTCACCTATTTAGGATTAAGTATAATTTGGTCAGATTGCAAGCTCCTTTTTAGGATTTAGATTGTTTAGGAATGTTTGAACAATTTGTAGCCTATATAAAGGCATCTTAGCATAATAAAATGTGGACCCTAATACATGAATTTATTCTGAATATTATAAGTCTCTGACTTAGTGAGTTTTGATAAATCTTCTTGTTCTTGCCTAAGCTTGTTTGTCATTTAGCTTGAACTTTATTTTCACTTATCAAACAAGTCTTCCATCCTTGTTTGTGGCATGATTCGACTTGGACTAAAGTTCTCAGATTGCTCTTGGCTCGGGTTGAGGCTCTTTTGCCAAGGTTCTTGCTGGTTCAGTTCGTGGGTTTGAAGTCTACTCCATCCTAAGCAACAATAGATCCGTAAATTCGTGTTTCTCCTGTCGAGATCACATCATTTGGTATCAGAGCTATGACTTATTGTTTAGACCACCTATCTTTGTTATTTTGTGTGCGTAGTAGTTAGCTTATTGCTTATCAATCGGCTGATCTATCCATTTAGTTTTGTGTGTTAGTTCGTGTTTTTTTGTTTTGTCTAGTAGTTGATTTCGTTTTGTGTTTTAGCTTTGTGTTTCAATCAGATTCATGACTTAGTGATCTAGGTTGTGTATTTTGATGAAAAAAAACGAAAAAAGGGAGAAAAAAATAGAAAAGAAACAAAAAAAAAGAGGAAACAGAAAACAAAAGAGGAAAGAAAAGAGAGGAAAAAAGGGAAACAATTTTTTTTAGCAACATGTCTCAAGAAGGCCAAACTTTAGGCAATGTTGATTTAAAGATATTTGTGGAGGCATTGACAAGAAAGTGCCAACATATCTTGCGAGCGGAGATTGTGCCATTGTGCGAACGCATGGATGCAATAGGGAACTCTCACACAAGGCAACAACCAAGAGGCAAACTTCTAGCACAAAGGAGTAGAGCACCAGATGGCGAGTGTGCATTGACTACCAAAAGTTGAATGATACAACATGCAAGGATCATTTCCTCTCCCATTCATCATTCAAATGTTGGAGAGAATTGCTAGATATTCTCATTATTGTTTCTTAGATGGATACTCTGGGTACAACAAAATCGCAATATACCCAAGGGATCAAGAAAAGATATCTTTCAGTTTTTCCTTTGGTATTTTTGCTTATCGAATGATGCCGTTTGGACTTAGTTATGCTCCGGCCACATTCCAATGATGCATGGAGGCTATCTTCTGAGGGATGAATGAGAAGATTATGGAGATCTTCATGGATGATTTCTCAGTGTTTGGAGATTCTTTTGATAATTTCTTGGCTAATTTGGACAGAGTACTAGAGAGATGTGAAGAGAAGGACCTAGTCCTAAATTGAGAAAAGTGCCACTTCATGGTGGATGAGGGGATCGTCCTTGGTCATAAAATCTCCAAAGCTGGCATGGAAGTTGTCAGAGGTAAGATGGAAGCAATAGAGAAGATGGGAGCACCGACTTCAGTTAAGGGAGTGAGAGCCTTTCTTGGCCATGCTGGGTTTTACCAAAGATTTATCAAGAATTTCTCTATTATCGCAAAGCCACTTACCAATTTGTTGGTTAAGAAAGTGCCTTTCAACTTTGATGAGCAATATGTTCAAGCATTTGATGCACTGAAGAAAGCGCTTATCATAGCTCTAGTTATCTCTTCTCCAGATTGGAAGCTACCATTTGAAATGATATGTGATGCAATAGGTATTGCGTTGGGATGTGTGCTTGGGCAAAAGAAGGAAGGAAAGCTTCATGTCATCTATTATGCTAGCTAGTAGAGTGTTGGCAGGCGCCCAACTCAATTACACAACAACCGAGAAGGAAAGGCTTGGTGTTGTCTATCTTTGTGACAAATTCCAGCCATATTTGCTTGGTTCAAAGGTGATTATCTACATGAATCATGCGGCTTTGAGGTATTTATTTTCTAAACAAGATGCTAAGCCTTGACTGATGCGATGGATTTTGATATTATAAGAATTTGACTTGTCTATCAAGGATAAAAAGGATCGAAAAATATTGTGGTAGATCATCTATCTTGACTCAAGAAAAGTGAAGGAATGGAGACTCAAGGTAAAATTCAAGAAGAGTTTCTGGATGAAGCTTTAATGTCAGTGACTAATATGGAGGCACCTTGGTTTGCAGATTTTGCCAACTTCTTAATTGGAGGAATTATTCTAAAGGATTTGAGCTATCCACAATGGAAGAAGCTTCAAAGGGATGCTCGACTCTACATTTGGGATGATCCTTATCTCTTCAAGATGTATAATGATGGGGTGCTTAGACAGTGCATTGCCTATTAGGAAGTTGAGAATATTCTAGAGCAATGTCATAATACTCCATACTCAGGTCACTATGGAGCGACAAGAACTGCATCACGAGTCTTTGAATGTGGGTTTTACTAGCCTAATATTTTTAAGGATGCTCGTACTTTTGTTGTTCAGTGTGATCAATGTCAAAGAACCAATAATATCTCTCAGAGAAATGAGATGCCACTCTCTGGAATTCTCAAAGTAGAGCTCTTTGATATTTGGGGATTGGATTTTATGAGACCATTTCCAACATCTTATGGCAATAAGTATATCTTGGTCGGAGTGGATTACGTTTCTAAATGGGTGGAAACTTCAGCGTCACTAACAAACGATGCTAAGGTAGTTATTCACTTCATAAAAAACTATTTTCATGATTTGGAGTTCCAAGGGCAATCATAACTGATGGCAGTTCGCACTTTTGCAACAGACCATTTGAGATTTTGTTGAAGAGGTATGGACTCACTCACAAGGTTGCTACACCATATCACCCCCAAACAAGTGATCAAGTCGAGCTCTCCAATCAGGAACTCAAGAAGATCCCAGAGAAAATAGTCAGGGGAGCAAGAAAAGATTGCGCAAACAAGCTTGATGATGCTTTGTGAGCATATCAAACAGCATTCTGAATGCCTATCAGGATGTCGCCTTACAAGTTTGTATATGGCAAGGCATAGCACGTTCCAGTTGAGCTTGAGCAACATGCATTTTAGGCCATTAAGACTCTTAACTACAATTACAAAAAGCCCAGTGAACGAAGGGTGCTCTAACTTGAAGAGTTGGATGAAATTCGAGACATGGCATTCAAGAGCTTAAGACTCTACAAGCAGAGTATAAAGAAGAGACATGATGCCCATATTGTCAAGAAAGAGTTCAAGGAGGACCAACAAGTTCTTCTCTACAATTCCTAGATAAGATTTTTCCCGGGAAAACTCAAGTTCAAGTAGTGGCCCATTCATGATTTCAAGGGTGTTCCCATTCGGAGCACTAGAATTACAAAGTAGAGATGGAGAAGTTTTCAAGGTCAATGGCCAAAGGTGAAAGATCTACCTTGGCAAAGATATTAAGCGAAGTTCGAAGGGGCAATCCATTACTCCTTCCTTAAGCAAATGAAACAAGGGAAGTTAGTCAAGCTAAAGACTTAAAATTAGCATGTTTTCATTTCTTGTACTTTAATGTTTTGTTAAAATTAGCATGATTGTGTTGATTTTGTGTGTTTCTGAAGAGCTTGGCGTACGCCAAAGGAGGATGTCATATGCCAAGAATGACCAGATGGCAAACTCTAAGTCTCTAGCGTACACGAGAAATTGAACAGAAGTTTTCCGGTGCGTACGCAAAAATGGCAAACATGGCGTATGCCAAAAGAGGCTGGCGTACGCTAACAAGGCAAATATGGCAGACTCCATCTTATTAGCGTACGCTAGAATTTGGATAGGAGGTTTTTCCCGTGAAAGTTGGTGTATGCCATACAGAGCTGGCATATGCTAGATGTGCAAAATTGGCACACGCCAAATGGGCTGGCGTATGCCAGAAAATAGGTGGCATGTTTTTAAAAATCACGAAAATCCCCTTTCCTCCTCATGCAAATACAACACCAACATCCATTTTCCACTCAAAACCCTTTCTCCCTCTCAAACACTCAACCATCCACTTTGTCACCCAAGATCTGCCATCACAACCATGACCTTCCTCCTCTTTAGGGCATGTGCTCCATCACCGAATTGCCATCCATACGGGTGCAAAGGTAAAAACCTAACCCTAATTTTCATTAAATTCTTATAGGTTCCTCAATTCACATCATATCGGGAGAAGCAAGCACGAGTCTTGGAAGACACAAGCCACCTACTAAGCGGGCATGCAACTCTCCACCACCTTTATCTCCAACGTCAAGCTCACGCAATATTGTCGACCAATATAATGCTCCCTTTGCAATCTATCATGATTAGGAAGGAAAGAGGTATTCCTAATTCTCTGATCTTGACATGATTAGTCATTTTGAGATTGATTGGGATGATATGCGAAAGCTGGGTTTAGAAGAAAAATTGAGAACTACATTACAACTAGGAGTGAGCTTTTAACCGAAAAAAACCGATACCGTACCGCACCGTACCGCACCGCACCGCAAAATTCAAAAACCGCAAGTGAAAACGGTACCGGTATGCGGTTTCATACCGCACCGCACAAATTCGGTGCGGCTGCGGTTTTAGAAGGAAACCGTACCGCAATACCGCATACCGCATATTTATATATATATATATATATATATATATATATATATATATAAATATAAAAGGACCCACGTTACGGTAAATGAAATGGGCTTGGCCCGTTAAAATTTATACACGTTAATTTTTGTAATTTAATTGAAATTTATATATTTTATTGATTTGGCCCGTTAAAATGAGCTTGGGCCCGTTAAAATGGGCTTGGCCCAGTATGGTGTCAAACCGCATACCGTACCGCACCGTACCGCATACCGCAACATACCGTACCGCGCGGTTTATCAACATACCGCAAACCGCGCGGTAAAATTTTTAAAAAAAAAAAATTGCGGTGCGGTATGCGGTTTTCGCCCATACCGCACCATACCGCACCGCACTCACCCCTAATTACAACACTTGGGTGGGAATACTTTGCTGATCATTGACGAGGGTGGTTTTTGTGCCAACAAACAAACACCTGCTGTAATAATAGTGAAGTAGAGTGTCGAACCACGAGGAACTAGTTTGGGCAATCTTTTGGTTAGCTAGCTGGTCTAGGATAAAATGAATGAAAAGGTTTTACTTAATCTAAATGATTGATCACTTTCGTGAGGGAAATTCTGCTGTCTGAGTGTGATTGGCGTACGCCAGGTCTCTCATTTTGTCTTGGTTGGCGTACGCTAATAGGACTCGGCATACGCTAGGTGTTGGACAGAAGCAAAACTGTCTACTGGTTTAACTAACTAAACTGAGATTTAGTAACTTAAAACACAAAAGTGAGTAAGGTACACTTAAAACCAATGTAACCATTTGATTCAGGGGGTGTATTACGTATGTGATATGGTCCGAGTGTTTCAAAGGTGACCAATCTACACTTTCACGCTAGATTGGTCTAAATCGATACTTAACTAAGCTTAGAATGGCAAGATGTTCTTTCAACCCCAAAAGCCAACTAAACTCAGCCAAGCACCAACTATGCATATCACTCAGTAGACAATTAATCACCAAGGAAGATTTCTCTTCACTAAGGTAACTAATCATTTAGCTAATCTTTCTATTAACCCTATCTCCTTTCGATCTCAAGGATTAACTAAGATTATAGTCAAGGTTACTCACAAAGATTTTATCACAGCCAATTAGTCTAAACCAATGCAAGGTTGCTATGACTTTGTTAAAACCAAAGTTGGTTGTGTCAAAATCGAACTTACTTGGCCACTAGACTCTTGTCGAAACTAAAGCATTGTTACTAAGACTAACAGTGATCATAATCTAAGTGAAACCATGATTAAGCCTTAAGTTCATTAACTAGAACATGATCCTTAGCATTTTAACCCCTCAAAACTGTGGCTACATGTTTGGTTCTAAGGCACCAAACTTACAAACACAATTACTCACACATATTTACAAAGCAACATACTTATAAACAATATAAACATAAGCATTAACTACAAAGGAAAGAGTTAAGGAGAAGGAAGCTTAATGATGTTCTTGAAGCTTTTCTTCCTCCTCCATCATGTTTCTCCCTCTTGGTAGAGAGTTTCTTACAATTTCGTGGCCTCTCCTCTCTGTCCTCTCTCTCCTCAGTCTCCTTGTTTGCTTATTACACACTTATTACAGTACCAAAGTCAAAAGTCAAAAGCAAAGGTAAGTTTAATGTTTAAAACTCCAAATATCCTAACAACGACCCCCAAATGTTCCCCAAACATGTTTCTTATCATCTTCTAAGGCCAAAACTCAAATGTCATGGCCCCCTCTAATGTTTGCCATTGAAATGAGCAAGTGGGTTGGCCTAATTCTGTCTCTGTCAGGGATTGGCGTACGCCAATTGCACCTGGCGTACGCCAGGTCTTTGGTTTTGCTTCATTGGCGTGCGCTAGAAGCCATTGGTGTACGCCATTCTTGCATTTTAGACCTTTTAGACTCCGAATTTAAAGATGCCTATTAGAGACAAAGTTGTAGCCCTGGATGTCTTCTTTCCAACTCTACCTCACGCGTCTCATTTGGACATAGGATGCAAACGTTATCATCATTTGAGTTGTAAAAGGTCTTTCCTAACATACGCCAGGCTTATTGGCACGCGCCAACTGTGCCAGATTTGCACATCTTGCCTTCGTGGCTTCCCTCTCATCCATGCAACTACGCGTCTAGCTCGATCGTCCTCCATTTCTCCTCAAATATGCTCCTAAAAACAAGAAAACACAATGAATAATGATAAACTCAACCAAAACACACAATGAACGAGAATTAACACTTTGACAACTAATAAGCAACTAAACCAACTATAAACACTAGAAAACTAATACAAAATAAACACAAGTAATGAGTGTTTTCGACACTCATCAATCATGGAAAGCCTGCTTAATGGAAATTGTCTTGTGAGTTCTATGCCACGTTGAAAGTAGTAGATAATCATAGTTGCTTTACGACACTTTTATTTGATACTGAATTCCAAGTGTACAAGGGAACATTAAATAAAATCTTTAAACTGCGTCGAGGGGGTGGTGCTTTAGACTTGACGCCTCATGATCTTACTCATTGTGAATGGCTTGAAATCTCTGGTTTCGATAGGTACAATTCAGGTAAAGCACCTAGTCAATTTATTAAGGAACCCCATCTTGCCATTTTGCATTGTTTCATGAGTCTAACCTTTAGTGGTCAATGGGAGGAGAGCAAGGTATTTTGTTCTCAATTATATGCCATTCATTATTTGCATTATGACCTACAATTTAGTACGTGGGCCATGGTTTTAGAAGTCTTTGTCCACATTGTGACAGAAAAACCTACCCATTTATATCTTGGTCATATTATTGCCCGCCTTGCAAATAACTTTTTCCCTGAGAAATTGGCAGCTTATAAAGGAACCCTAGTCCTCCCGATGTTAATTGACATTCACAAGCTCCATGTTACGTATCGGAACTCGATCCGAGGCATGCTGATGATTTGCGTGTGTTTATTGCTCCCTGGCCATCTATGGCGTGAACCAATAGCACCTCTGGCGCGCGCCACTCGTGTCAAAAAGAGTTTGCCTCGCGCGCTCGTGCATTTTCCTAACTCAGGGCACCTCGGGCATGTTCCAAGCCCTCTGGCGTGCGCCAAGCTCCTCTGGCGTGCGCCAATATTCTTCGTCCAAGAACAATGGCGCACGCCAATCACATGTGGTGTGCGCCAATATCACCAGCAGTAGCACAAAGCAAGTGCAGTTATATCGATCCTCAGGGAATTAAGTTTTTAGGCCATGTATTTAGTTTCCAAACTTGTTTAGGAGTATATTATGATGTTTGGTTGATTGGTAACTCGAACAAACCTCAACAAATTGAATCTAAAGATTTAAGCAAGTGAAAAGTTTATTAACTTCAAAATACAAAACTAACAATCTGATTTAACGAATTTAAACAATAGTGAGTAAGGTACCTACGAAATCAATGAAACCAACAGATTCACGGAGTTTATTAGGAATGTGTTATGGTCCGAGTGTTTTGAAAGCAACAAATCTACACTTTCGTGCTAGATTTGTCTAAGTTGAACATTAACTAAACTTAAATTGACTAGATGTGCTTTCGCCCCCGCTAATCAATCTAAATCAAGCTAAGAACGAACTATAAGTTTAACTCAGTGGACAACCAATCACCAAGGAAGATCTCTCTCTCACAAGGAAACTAATCATCTAGCTAATCTTTCCATTAACCCTATCTCTTTTCGGTCTCAAGGATTAACTAAGTTCATAGTCAAGGTTACTCACAAGGATTTTATCACAGCCAATTAGTTCAACACCTATGCATGGTTGCTGGACTTTATCAAAACCAAAGTTGGTTGGTTAGAATCATGTACAAACCGAACTTGGCCACTAGACTCTTGTCAAAACCAAAGCATAGTACTAGAATCTAATAATGATCATAATCTAGATGAAACCTTGCATAAGCTTTAAGTTCATTAACTAGAACATAATCCTT
>SOPF01025551.1:17998-39960 GCA_012979155.1 Hypericum perforatum
AAAACATTTGATTACATGTTAGTTTCAAGGTCCCAAACTCACAGAATTCACTACTCACACATATTTACAGAAAACACAAGCATAAACAAGAACATACTTAAGCATAAATACACAAAGAAAGAGTTAGGGAGAAGAAAGCTCATGGAAGTTCTTGAAGCTTTCTTTCTTCTCCCTCACGTTCCTTCCCTCGTAGAGAGTTACATTTTCGTGGCTCTCTCTCTCTGTCCAAGTCTCTCTCCTTCTTCCTTAGGCAATAACTAAGTTATTAAAAAACCAAAGTCAAAAGGTAAGTTTAATGTTTAATAACCAAATATCCTAACAACTACGCTCCATTGTCCCCCAAATGTGTCTGCCATCCTCTCTAAAGGCCAAAAACCCGAGTGCCTAGGCCCCCCAAGTGTTTGCCATTCAGACCAGCAAGTGGATTGGCCAAATACTATCACTGTCGAGGGTTGGCACGCGCCAGTACTGCCATGTTGAAGAAAATTCGTCGTTAGCTGCAAAGGCATCCACCATTCTTGAGATTTGGACCTCTTAGACTCCAAATTTGAAGACGCCAATTAGATACAAAGTTGTAGCCTGGGATGTCTTCTTTCCAACGCCACCAACCCCATCTCATTTGGACGTCGTATGCAAAAGTTATCATCATTTGAGTAGGAAGAGATCTGTCTTGGCGCGCCAATCGCACATATGGCGCGCGCCAATCTTCAAGTTTTAAGAACAATGGCGTGCGCCATTCTTCATTGGCGTGCGCCATGCTCTACAAATTTGTCATTCTTGCCTTTGTATGCTCCTTTTTGTCCATGCCTTCATGCATTTGGTCGAGCATCCTTTTCTAATCCTCAAATAGGCTCCTAAAAACAACAAAACACAATGAGAAATGACAAACATAACTCAAAATCACAATGAACGAAAGCTAAGACAAAGAAAACTAGAACTCACTAAAACAATCTAAAAACACTAAGAACTTACTACAAAATGTACACAAATAATGAGTGTTTTTGACACTCATCACACCCCTACACTTGAATCATTGCTTGTCCCCAAGCAAAACTCAAATGCGGACAACAACAAAACAAAAACCACAAAAAGCACACACAAACACAAAACGAGGTAAAGACTTGGCAAGACTTGATCAAAACTTAACTTCCCTCAAAAACGTCAACTTATATTA
Source organism: Hypericum perforatum (assembly GCA_012979155.1). NCBI lineage: Eukaryota > Viridiplantae > Streptophyta > Magnoliopsida > Malpighiales > Hypericaceae > Hypericum > Hypericum perforatum. Next base: position 19,173 of record SOPF01025551.1, read on the forward strand.
AAATCTCATCATAAACCTAGTTAGTTCATCAATTCCAAAACACAAAACATTACGAACTAGTAGTCACCTCGACACTTTATTGTTTAAACAAGTGTTAACTCTATATAAAAGACACTAGAAGGTTAAACTATCAAGGATAGAAAAGTGTATCACTCATATAATGTGTATGGTCAACTTTCCTATCACTCGCATACATGTCAATATCTCAAAGCATCCTACGTCCTACTCAGCGCAATCTAAGTCGCAATGGTCGCTAATGATCGGGGGGTCTTTTCATCGGGTTATAATGGGGCATAAGATAAAGGTGAGGTAAAATATATGGATGGTAGCTAAACCACCCAATCCGAGGACATGTCACAAATGCAACTAATCACTCGTCTAGTCTAAACATCCTCACAAAAGATAAATTAAACACACTCCCCAAGTATCCCAATGAACTAAGACCTAGAAACACAAGTTTTACCCAAACACATGCATTATTTGAATTCACATTCTTTTTCACTTCATTTTCTTTCTTTTTCTCTTTGTTTTATTTATTTATTTTTATTTTTCTTTTTTTTATTAACAACATTCACAAACTATATATTCTTAGCACAATTTAGGCAAAGACTCGACTTCTTACTCGGCCATACTAAAACATCCCACAAATATCACCAAAAATAAACCAAGCTACCAACTAAACTCAATACACATGCAAACCTCACGTCCTCGAATCGGATGATCAAAGGTAAGGAAGATGGATAATGTAGGTTTTGAATAGGCTTCTTAATCTAAGATCAAGAAAAGGCTCGCCTCAAATGGTGAAAACAACGAATAATTTAGGGATTTTGTCTCTAAAGATCTAGGCTCAAATCTCAAAGAATGCCCCATCATCTCACTAACTTCCACGCAACCTAGACTACAATAAGTACTAGTAGGATGCCTCGATTAACTAACACTAGTATGCACCTCATGAAAAATAGAGACTGGTGTCTCTTTCGTTGGCTCAAGTCCTCACAAGGTTCACTCGTAAACCCTCTAGTCTAGTCTACATAATGAAACCACTAATCTAAACAACCGAGTGTGAGGTTTCTACCAATTCCTAGGCTTTATGCTCGAACTAAATTCCTAACTAAGAGTTTGATATAATTCTAACACAATTTGAAAATTTTTGGGGGGGGGTCAAATTTTTGAAAAATTCATGCCAAGTCTAAACCTACATATCATAGACACTCATATATAAGGAAGATTCCTGAAGGGAATCCTCCCCCACACTTGAATGACACATTGTCCTCAATGTGGTTAGGATACTAATAAACACATAATTACAAAAAGAAAACACAGTTGAGATAGTTTTATCTCGATGTTCTAGTACGTTAAGAAGCAGCAAGGAGATTGAACCCTGCAGAGCTCAAAATGGGAACACTTTTGTACCAAATCACCAAAGATACGAATAAATAGATCTCGAAAACACAAAATAAAGATAAGCAAGCAAACACAAGAGTAAACAGATAAATACAATATCACTTAAAGTCACAGTTATAAATGAAAAAACAAAATTCAGTGAGATAACACATATAACTAAATAGAACAAAACAAAAGAAAAATAAAAATACAAGAAAAAGAAACTCCCTTCTAGTCTTCCTGTAATATTCTCCGTAAGATCCTTCATCACCCGCCATTGGAGAAGTCATTCCAAGTGTTGTAATGTCTGTTAGAGGCCGGGGAGGCTCAAGCCCGAGATTTTTGGTTGAAAATTTCGAATGTGGGTGAGTTATGGCAAAAAGCGGCGGACTTCCGAATTTATAGATTCAGAATCTTCCCTACTTGGCGTGCGCCAGGTCTTCAGTGGCGTGCACCAGGTCTTCAGCATTGGCAAAATTAGTGTACGCCAACTTTTATAATAAAATAACACACACTGAACAATAATGATACAAACATTAAAAATAAAAATACATACATATGATACAAACTATGCTAATTGGGGTAAAAAAGAGAAGTGAATTCGACAAGGCTAGTGCTTCGCAGTCATATGACATGGGTAAAATTGGGGTATGTTTGATGAAATTACCTTTGGTGAGGAAGTTTAGAATAGACGAGTGACGAGTTGGCTTGTGAAACATATTGATGCATGTGATAACATGCATTCATTTAGTCTTAGTTTGTTAAGTTCTCGTCATGTTTTAGGAGATGTTTAGTCGAGTCTTGTCTACATTTTGTCTCATTTTGTTTGCTTGGTCAAGGAGAAGATTGTCTATTGATTTTGTGTGTTTTGGAGCATTCGAGGAGTTGGAGAAATGGTCGGTGGTCATAAGCAACAAGTTGTGCAAGAATCGGAGACTTGAAGGCAAGACTTGCGGAGAAGGGGCAGTAGCTGACCCCAACATACGTTGGCTTCCCAGCGTACGTTGGGATGTCTGAGCCAGGAGAACAAAAAGGGGCAGTAGCTGACCCCAGCGTACGCTGGCTTCCCAACGTACGCTGGCCCCCGAAGAGAACTTAAAGAAATACCTCACCAAACTTTCCACTTGGCTTGGTCTATTGCTTGGGTGGCAAGAACTCAAGGGAGAGGACAAGAGGGGGAGTTGGCAGCCATAGAGAATAACTTGGAGGGGAGGAATGAAGGAGCTTGGGAGAAAAAGAGGAAGATCAAGAAAGCTTAGCCAAGAAATCCTCCAAGTTGTAGATTTGGATTTTTATACTTTACTTTGTGTTTTTGGATATTGTTCTTGAGAATATTGAAATCAACCGTTGAATTTGATATCATCAAGGTACTTTCATTTCCTTTGTTCTTAAGATTATTTCTATTGTTGAAGTTCTTATTTATATTCGTTCAATGAATGCTTATTCGATGATCAAGGATGATAAGTTGGTTTAGATCATAGCTTTCATATGCTTTTCTCAACTTAGTGTTGTTAATGAATCCAGGCCTGACAAACTTAGATTCGTAGCGATATTGAGCTTGTAGTTTAGAAGTATCGTTAAAAGATTGAGATTGACAACCTTGAGATTTTGCAATATTATTGGTAGCAATAGTGTTAGATCATCAACCCAATGTTCCATTCGCTTAGCTTAAGATCTAGGAACACATAAACTGGTACTTGACAAAAACATTTCACTCGCTATTCCCTGTGGAGACGATCCTATTTATCATGATATTACTTATGCGATCGTGTAATTCTTGCACGTATAATTGATCCAAGTTGGACAGCACCAAGTTTTTTGACGTAGGACCCTCTCATATGTCTCATAATGCATCCATTTCGCGTTTATTGCATCCATTTAACGTTTGCTTCAGTTTTTGGATTTGTGCATGCATTTCGGCCAATTTGAGGAATGTCGACAATCTGGGCAAGCTTGATCAAGTGTGGACATATGCATAGATGTGTGCATGGGAAGCATGGATGACAAGGACATTCTGGAAGCTTGCCTCTCTTTAATTTCGTTTTATAATAAGTGTAAAATATCCTGACTTATTTCCCTTCATTGCTTTCATTGCTGGAAAGCTGAATAAGACCAAACAGAGAGCTGGAAAGGGGAAAAGCTGAATGGGCAAGCAAATGGCACGCCCATCATGCTTTTCTGATGTATTCCACTCTCCCTTATGTTGTTTTGATGTATTTCCATCTGCCTTATATCATGGCAGAATGTAAGAAAGAAGAATAATCTTGAAGTATTTTCCAGAATTGAGACTAACTGTCCAAATTCAAACAGTGCGACCGTGAGGGTATGTCCCTGAGTGTTTGAGTTCATCCTTGCCCATTCCTGGCCATTCTACTTGTAGAACACCTCGTGATCAATCAATGACAGTTGTTGAAAGACACGGGTTTATCAATTCTGGTCGAGAGAGTGTAAGTGTTCCAACTTGTTTGATACATCTTTTGTGTAAATTACAATCTGTCTGTGTGAGTTTAGAATGCCTAAGCTTGTGTGAACCAATTTCGTGCAAGTTTCATTCAGATTAGATTGAGTTGAGTGTAGAATAAGAATCAGCAAGTTAGATTGAGTGAAATTAGATCCTACGCTGCGTCAAGTGGTATCAGAGCCTGAGTGAGTTTGAGAGGAGTGTTTATACATTATCACCAGGGAGTTGAGAGTGAACCTAATCTATGAGCCGCTCTACAGGACTTTGCGATCTCCTGATCCAAGTCCCGTCTAACCACCAAGCTCCACTATCAATCTGTTGCATTATGGCCAATCAGGAGAACAATCCACCAAGGCCTGACATGAACCACCGTTTTGCCATCCTAGAAACATCTATACAGGCAATCCTTGCTCGTCTTGACAATCTGGCAATGCAACCACCCGTGGGGCAACCCCCTCCTATTGATGTATGTGATCATCAAGAAGAAGAAGAGTATGTTGATTCTGATGCTACTCTTTATGTGGGAAGAGGAGGACGTGCCCTGATGGGAAGAAGGTATGGAGATAGAGGTCGTGGTATGCGTAGAGAGGCCTTTAGGAGAGAAGAGCGCGATGAGGAGTATGTGCGGAGGGTGGATAGACCGTTCAAGATGAATATTGAGAAGTTCTATGGAGATATGGAGGTAGAGGGCTTCTTGAATTGGCTGGATTCCATTGAAAAATACTTTGATTGTATGAATCTGATAGAAGATCAGAAGGTGAGCTATGTAGCCTTCAAGTTGGAGTCTGGTGCAGCTGTGTGGTTGAGGAAGGAGCAAGAGACTCGTAGGAGAAGACGAGATAGGCCTATTAGAGATTGGCCATCTATGGAGCAAGCTCTAAGAGAAAGATTTCTGCCTATTGATTACCAATAGTCTCTCTACTCATAATTCTTGTCTTGCACTCAAGGCAATAGGACAGTGGAGGAATACACATAAGAATTTGTGAGATTGACCTTGCGCAATGATGTGGAGGACAACGAGGATCAGATGATTGCTCGTTATGTAGAGGGCCTGAGCTATGAGATCAAGACTCATCTGGAGTTTGACACCTTTCTATTCTTCAATGACGTGTGTGCCAAGGCAAGGAAGATTGCATCAGCCTTGAAGAAGAAGAAATCAGTGTCATCTCGCTTTTCTAGACTTGGTCAGACTTCGAACTTCCAAAGAGGTGCAGCTGAGAAGAGTGCCCCTCAAGCAACCGAATCTAGGCCAGCTACAAGGAAGCCTATGCAAGAGAGTGCACAAAACAAAGGAAAAGCACCCGCTGCCCCCTCAGGTATCCGATGTTTTAAGTGCAATGAGATTGGCCATAAGTCTAGTGATTGTCCTAGGAGGAAGTACTCAAATGTTTGTGAACGAGATGAGGAAGAGGAAGAAGAATCAGGGGCGTTTTTATGTGCTCCAGTTGAGGAAAGTGGTGACGAAGAGAGAATGAGCTCTGAGGAAGAGAAGGAATATTGTGGGGTGATGAGGAAGTTTGCCTTGACTACTACAAAGAAGGTTGAATCCCAGAGAAACAATCTGTTCTGAACCAAGTGTTATGTTGGCAAGGAAGTATGCGAAGTGATTATAGATGGTGGAAGTTAAGAGAATTTTGTGAGCCGTGCCACAGTGGAGAAGCTTGAACTCAAGACCACGCCACATCCTTCTCCTTATTCCATTGGATGGGTTCATGCTAGAGGAGGCATCAAAGTCTGTTCGAGGTGCACGATACCAATCTCCATTGGGAAGTATTCTGATCAGATTGAGTGCGACGTATTGGAAATGGATGCGTGCAGCATTCTGTTGGGAAGACCATGGGAATATGACAACAAGGTTCTTCATAAAGGTGAGGAGAACACCTATGAACTCAAAAAAGGAGGAGAAAGGTTTACGTTGTTGCCCAGCAAACCGAAGAACATAAAGACTCAGCTTGTTTCAATAATCACTTCGGTGAAGTCTTTGAAGAACTCGATTGATGAAGTAGGTTGGTGCCATATTTTGGTAATCAAAGATGCTATTCTAGGTGTGGAAATGGTAGAGGAAGATTTACCATAGCCTGTGCGTGACATATTGCAAGACTTTCCAGAGGTAGTCTTAGAAGATTTGCAAAGGGGGCTGCCTCCACTTTACAATATTCAGCATAGGATCGATCTGATCCCAGGGTCTACTCTCCCAAACTTGCCTCACTACCGCCTTAGTCCTATCGAGAATCAGATTCTGAGAGATCAAGTTCAGGAGCTTTTGGACAAGGGGTTCATAAGGGAGAGCTTAAGCCCTTGTGGTGTGCCTTCTCTATTAGTACCAAAGAAGGATGGTACATGGCACATGTGTGTGGATAGCTGCGCTATCAATAAGATCACTATTGGATACAGATTTCCAATACCATGTCTCAATGACATGTTGGATAATCTGAGTGGAGCGAAGATTTTCTCCAAGATTGATCTGAGAAGTGGCTACCATCAGATAAGGATCAGACCTGGAGATGAGTGGAAGACCATATTTAAGACGCGTGATGGCCTATTTGAATGGCTGGTTATGCCTGCACCTAGTACATTCATGAGGTTGATGTACCAGGTGTTGAAGAAATTTATGGACAAGTTCGTAGTTGTCTATTTTGATGACATTCTGGTGTATAGCCGTTCTGAGATGGAGCACAAGGCACATTTGAGAGAAGTATTTGAAGCCTTGTGTAAGAATGAGCTTAGTTCCAACCCGAAGAAGTGTGTATTCTAGCAAAATAAGCTCCTTTTCCTTGGATTTATAGTAGGTGCAGATGGAATCCAAGTTGATCAGAACAAGGTGGAGGCAATCCGCAATTGGCCTCAGCCAAAGAACGTGACACAAATCAGGAGCTTCCTTGGCTTGGCAGCATTCTATAGGAGGTTCATCAAGGACTTCAGTGAGATTGCTTCTCCCTTGACCTCCTTGACAAAGAAAGGAGTTACATTTGAGTAGAGCAAGGAGGTGGATAATGCTTTCAATAAGCTAAAGGCAAAGCTGAGTTCAACTACTGTTCTTGCTCTACCAGATTTTGGTAAGGTGTTTGAAGTACATGTGGATGCTTCTAGAGTTGGAATTGGGGCAGTCCTCTCGCAAGAGAAAAGGCCAATAACCTACTTCAGCGAGAAGCTTAGTGCACATTGTCAGACTTGGACAACTTATGAGAAAGAGTTCTATGCTCTTTTTCGTGCCTTGAAGACGTGGGAGCACTACCTCATTGGAAAGGAGTTTATTTTATACTCAGATCATCGTGCCCTGAAGTTTCTTCATGATCAGTCCAAGTTCACAAGTCACATGCATGCCCGATGGACGACCTACCTCCAGAAGTTCCCATTCAAGATCATGCACAAGAGCGGAGTTTAGAGTGTTGTCGCTGATGCATTCAGTAGGAGGATTGCACTCCTTACAGAATGGAGAGGATGAGTGACCTCCTTTGATGCACTTCGTGAGCTGTATGAAGATGATGCTGATTTTGGAGACATTTGGAGCAAGTGCAAAGATGGAAAAGGTGGTGGAGAGTTCCATGTGCATGATGGTTTCCTTATGAAAGGTAACCAGCTTTGCATTCCCCGTACTTCACTTCATGAACATTTGTTATGGGAATTGCATGGTGGTGGTCTTGCGACACATTTAGGACGTGACAAGACATTGGCAATGATGTCTGAACATTTTTATTGGCCTAACATGAATAAGGAAGTTGCTAGATTGGTAAAGTATTGCCGTATATGCCAAGAGACCAAAGGTGGGGTGAATGACACGGGGCTATACATGCCATTACCTGTACCACACGCAATCTGGGAAGATTTGAGTATGGATTTTATTCTGGGATTGCTGCGTACTCCGCATGGTGTAGATTCTATATTTGTTGTGGTTGACAAGTTGAGCAAGATGGCACACTTCATACCATGCAAGAAAATATCAGAAGCTCGTGGTATTGCGCGCTTGTTTTTCAAAGAGGTGGTGAAGTTGCATGGTGTACCAAAGAGCATCACTTCTGATCGAGATGTCAAGTTCCTAGCTACATTCTAGAAGTCATTATGGATCATGTTTGATGCTACACTTCAGTATAGCTCCACTGCACATCCTCAAACTGATGGACAAACATAGGCCACCAATCGCACTCTTGGGAGTTTGCTACGCAGCCTTTGTCATAACAAGATGAGGCAGTGTGATCTTGCCCTTCCAATCGCGGAGTTTGCCTACAATAGTGCGGTGCACAGGTCCACGGGTCACTCACCATTTTCTTTGGTTTATACCAAAGTTCCTAACCTTCTTGTTGATGTAGCTGAATTGCCAAAGTCAAGCCAAACCAACAACGCTGCTGTTGAATTTGCAGAGCATGCTAAAGAAGTAATTGAAGCCGTGAGGAGTAGGCTGAATGCAACCTATGCAAAGGAGAAAGCACGAATTGACAAGCATAGGAAGGTGCAAATCATTCAGCCAGGCGAGCAAGTGATGGTGCATTTCCGAAAAGAGAGGATGCCAGCCAACATGGGTGGCAAATTGCAAGCAAGGAAGTTCGGCCCCTTCAAGATTCTGAGGTGAATCAGTGACAATACCTACAAGGTCAACCTGCCGGAGGAGTATGGAGTATCCAACACATTCAATGTTACTGATCTCACTCCCTATTTTGATGCCTTCCCATTGCCTTCCAAACTTGCTACTCGAGACGAGCAAACTTCTAAGGAAGGGAGGATGACCTAGGACCGTTTCATATGTCTCATAATGCATCCATTTCATGCTTATTGCATCCATTTAATATTTGCTTCAGTTTCTGGATTTGTGCGTGCATTTCGACCAATTTGAGGAATGTCGACAATCTGGGCAAGCTTGATCAAATGTGGACGTATGCATAGATGTGTGCATGGGAAGCATGGATGACAAATGTCTCATAATGAATTCATTTCATGTTTATTGCATCGATTTAATGTTTGCTTCAATTTCTGGATTTGTGTGTGCATTTTGCCCAATTTGAGGAATGTTATTGTTTACGTCTTTTTCTTGAAAGGCTAGGCTGTGCTGTGTTTCACGTTAGAAACGTAAAAGTGCGATTCAGATAGTCCTACATTCTCGATCCAAAGCTAGTTGAAGATTTGTGCGATTTTTATGCCATCTGGCCACCTATGGCACGCGCCAATAGTGCCTATTGCGCACGCCAATGGTGTCTAAAAGAGCTAGCCTTGCACGCTTGTCTCGCGGCCCAAGTCAGGAAACGAGTGGCGCGCACCAATGCCTATTGCGCATGCCAATGTTCTTCGTGTAAGAACAATGGTGTGTGCCAATGCTTTATGGCGTGCACCAACTTTACACAGACTAAGCACAGAGTAAGTCTGGTTTTGTCGATCCTTAGGGAATTGAGTTCTAATGCTTCGTACTTAGTTTCCAAACTTGTTTAGGAGTAAATTATGATGATTAGTTGATTGATAACTCTAACAAACTTCTACATTAACGATCTAAAGATTTAGCAAGTTTAAAGTCTTACGAACTTCAAAACACAAAGTTTACAATCTAATTTAGCAAATTTAACTAAGAGTGAGTTTAGTACCTTTGAAACTCATGTAACCAACTAACTTTGGGGTATGTTAAGTTCGTATTATGATTCGAGTGTTTCTTTAGCAATAAATCCTCACTTTCGTGCAAGATTTGTCTAAATTGCTCTTAGCAAAACTTGAACCAACTAGATGTTCTTTCGACCCCACTAGCTGATTCAAATCAAGCTAAGAAATAACTATACTTATCACTCAGTGGACAACTAACTACTTAAGTAGATTTCTCATTAATTAAGCACTTAGTCATCTAGTTAATTTTTACACTAATTCCATCACCTTTCGGTCTCAAGCATTAGCTAAGTTCATGATTATGGTTAATCACATAGATTTTATCACAGCCAACTACTGTTGTCAAAGGCAAGAACTAATAATGATCATAATCTAGGTGATTCCATAATTAAGCTTAAGTTCTTTAACTAGAACATATTTCATGCATGTTTAACCCCTCAAATTAGTTGATTACATGTTAGTTTCTAAGTCCTAAACTCACAGAATATACTACTCACACATGCTTATATAAAAACACAATTTAAACATCAAAACACTTAACATAAATACCAAAAGTGAAGAGAAGAATGCTTATCAAAGATGATGAAGCTTCCTTTCTTCACAAACAATCCAAAGCAGAGAGTTGAGTACAAATTCGTGGCTTCCTCTCACTGGAATGCTCTGAACTCTCTCTCTCTCTCAAAATGTCATTATTTCTCATTATTAGCTAAAATCCAAAGTTAAACTAATTAAAACATAAACTAATCTAATATCCTAACAACTATCCTCACTTGTCTCCCCAAAGTGTCTGTCACCCCCTCCTCTGTGTAGAAAACCCGAGTGCCTAGGTCCCTCCAATGTTTGCCAATGAGAAGAGTGACCTACCAATCCAGGTATGTTTGGCGTGCGCCAATCATGCCTATGGCGCGCGCCAATGGTGCTCAGGTATGGAATCTTGCGCCCTCGAGCTCCAAATTGCCCATGTCCTAGCACCATCGATCAAGCATCCTCCACAAGTTATCAAGTAGGCTCCTAAAACCACAAAAACACAATGAGAAAAGACAAACATAACAAACAAACATAATAAATAAAAACTAACACAAGACGACTAAAAACTCTAGAAATAAACTAAGAACTACAAAAAGAACCTAAGAAATAAACACAAAATATGAATGTTTAAGGAACTCATCACATCCCACACTTAAACCTTTGCTTGTCCCCAAGCAAGACTCAAATATGGAAAAGAACAAAACAAAAATAACACAAAAGACACAAAAAGGTAAAGACTTAGCATGACCTGGTTGATGAGTGTCAAAAACACTCATTATTTGTGTACATTTCATAGTAGGTTCTTAGTGTTTTTAGATTGTTTTAGTGAGTTCTAGTTGTCTTTGTCTTAGCTTTCGTTCATTGTGATTTTGAGTTATGTTTGTCATTTCTCATTGTGTTTTGTTGTTTTTAGGAGCCTATTTGAGGACTAGAAAAGGATGCTCGACTAAATGCATGAAGGCATGGACAAAAAGGAGCACACAAAGGCAAGAATGACAAATCTGTAGAGCATGGCGCACGCCAATGAAGAATGGCACACGCCATTCTTAAAACTTGAAGATTGGCGCGCGCCATAGATGCGATTGGCGTGCCAAGACAGACCTCTTCCTACTCAAATGATGATAACTTTTGCATACAACGTCCAAATGAGATGAAGTTGGTGGCGTTGGAAAGAAGACATCCCGGGCTACAACTTTGTTTGTAATAGGCGTCTTCAATTTCGGAGTCTAAGAGGTCCAAATCTCAAGAATGGTGGATGCCTTTGCAGCTGACGACGAATTTCCTTCAACATGGCAGTACTGGCGCGCGCCATAGGCACTACTGGCGCGCGCCAACCCCCGACAGTGACAGTATTTGGCCAATCCACTTGCTGGTCTGAATGGCAAACACTTGGGTGGCCTAGGCACTCGGGTTTTTGGCCTTTGGAGAGGATGGCAAACACATTTGGGGGACAATGGAGGGTAGTTGTTAGGATATTTGGTTATTAAACATTAAACTTACCTTTTGACTTTGGTTTTGTAATAACTTAGTTATTGCCTAAGGAAGAAGGAGAGAGACTTGGACAGAGAGAGCCACGAAAATGTAACTCTCTGCAAGGGAAGGAACGTGAGGGAGAAGAAAGAAAGCTTCAAGAACTTCCATGAGCTTTCTTTGTGTATTTATGCTTAAGTATGTTTTTGTTTATGCTTGTGTTTTCTGTAAATATGTGTGAGTAGTGGATTCTATGAATTTGGGACCTTGAAACTAACATGTAATCAAATGTTTTAAGGGGTTAAAATGATAAGGATTATATTCTAGTTAATGAACTTAAAGCTTATGCAAGGTTTCACCTAAATTATGATCATTATTAGCTTCTAGTACTATGCTTTGGTTTTGACAAGAGTCTAGTGGCCAATTTCGGTTTGTACATGATTCTAACCAACCAACTTTGGTTTTGACAAAGTCCAGCAACCATGCATAGGTGTAGAACTAATTGGCTGTGATAAAATCTTTGTGAGTAACCTTGACTATGAACTTAGTTAATCCTTGAGACCGAAAGGAGATAGGGTTAATGGAAAGATTAGCTAGATGATTAGTTTCCTTGTGAGAGAGAGATCTTCCTTGGTGATTGGTTGTTCACTGAGTTAAACTTATAGTTCGTTCTTAGCTTGATTTAGATTGATTAGTGGGGGCGAAAGCACATCTAGTCATTTTAAGTTTAGTTAATGTTCAACTTAGACAAATCTAGCACGAAAGTGTAGATTTGTTGCTTTCGAAACACTCAGACCATAACACATTCCTAATAAACCCCCTGAATCTGTTGGTTTCATTGATTTCGTAGGTACCTTACTCACTATTGTTTAAATTCGTTAAATCAGATTGTTAGTTTTGTATTTTGAAGTTAATAAACTTTTCACTTGCTTAAATCTTTAGATTTGATTTGTAGAGGTTTGTTCGAGTTACCAATCAACCAAACATCATAATATACTCCTAAACAAGTTTGAAAACTAAATACGTGGCCTAAAAACTCAATTCCCTGAGGATCGACATAACCGAACTTGCTCTGTGCTACTGCTGGTGATATTGGCACATGCCACATATGATTGGCGCGCGCCATTGTTCTTGGACGAAGAACATTGGCGCACGCCAGAGGAGCTTGGCGCACGCTAGAGGAGCTTGGCGCACGCCAGAGGTGCCCTGAGTTAGGAAAATGCACGAGCGTGCGAGGCAAACTTTTTTTGACACGAGTGGCGCGCACCAGAGGTGCTATTGGTGCACGCCATAGATGGCCAGGGAGCAATAAACACACGTAAATCATCAGCATGCCTCGGATCGAGTTCTGATACGTAACAAATTGGCACCGTTGCCGGGGAGTTTAGTTATAGACACTAATTTGGTTTAAGAACTTGGATTAGTATATTTTTATTTTATTTTATAGTTTATTTTAGTTTGTCTAGTTAAGATGGATTCCTTTGGTTACCATTGGTACCAAGGAATAGGGAGTTCGTTTTTAGAAGATGAAGTTGAGGATACATGTAGACAGGTGGAAGTAAAACAAAGAGAACTCAATCTCAACCAAACTCAAGTTTGGACTTGCGAGTGGTGCGAGTGGTTAGGACATAACAAAAATCAATGTGAAGAATATTGGTTCGACACACCCCATGAAGCCTCCTCAGATCATGAAAATTTTGTGCTTAACAGCGAGGGGCAACATGACACCATTAGTGATCCAACATGGAGTGGATATCCTTATTCCTTATTGAACAAAGAAGAAGTACAACCCTTTAGGTCTGATCCCCTTGATGATAGAGTGGACTCGTTAGAAGCAAGGATGGAGAAGATGATGGAAAATGTTGAAGTAGTTCTTAAAAATTTTGAGGAGTTGTCTGCATTAACTCAAACCTTTGAGAGATTGCAAGCTCACTCAGATGAAATTTGCTTCAATGCATATGCAAAAGATGCCTTTCCTATTCAACCATCTGAGTTAGTCCATCATTTAGAGGAAGACATTGAAGTGCAAGTGGAGGATGACAATGAGCAAATGGACTTGAGAGTGGAGGAACAATCATATGTTCCTCCACCATCATACATCAATCCAATGTCATTCATTGAAGATCTATATAGTGTTGAAAATAAGGGTCATCTTTGGGATTTTGAAACAGAGGACTGGTACCAAGAGACCCTAGTGAGATCACTTATTTATACCAATGCACTTCCACTAGAGGATGAAAAGAATGAGGATAAGGAGGAAGAAAAAGAAGAGATAGAGTTTTTAAAGAGCACAAAAATGGAGGTTGACGAACCTATAACTAGTGCTAATTGCTTTTTGCATCACTGTAGCTCAACCAAGGATTTGGCGAATATTGAAGATTTGAAGCAATGTTCTACCTCGACTTCAAGATCCAAGAAGGTTTTCCAAACCTTTAATCTTGGATTTGGCTAGTGAAGGCAAAATACCCAGCCTTAATGATGAACAACCTCCCACTCTTGGTTGGAATTGGTTAGTTTTTGGTGAAATTGAAATATCTCACAATCCCATGTTTAATATAAGTGCCATTGATCCTTTGGTTTTTTGGCACATGACAGTATTTTTGCGATTGATGAGAGATAAGAAGTTGTTCCTATATGATTATTGTGCTCAACAATTTGTATAGAGGGAGATATTCGAAAACAAGAGTGACTACAACAAGAATTGCACTAACTCACTAAATGTGCGTACCGTGTTACTACGTGGTGACCTCGTTAAGCTTAACGCTGAAAAGGCCGCCAGGAGAGGTAGTTCATTATGGTATGCCATTCGTGAGTTGTATGGTTTGTGAAAGTAAAAATTGCACTTGTGACCCATCAGAATGGGGCGTCTAGTTTTCAAGCTTTCCAGGAACGCAGCATAAATAAAAGCTAAAAAAAATTAAAAAATATAAAAAACAAAAAAAATTAGCATAGTTTGTATCATATGTATGTATTTTTATTTTTAATGTTTGTATCATTATTGTTCAGTGTGTGTTATTTTATTATAAAAGTTGGCATACACTAATTTTGCCAATGTTGAAGACTTGGCGCACGCCACTAAAGACCTGGCGCATGCCAAGTAGGGCTGATTCCAAATCTATAAATTCGGAAGTCCGCCGCTTTTTGCCATAACTCACCCACATTCGAAATTTTCAACCAAAAATCACGGGCTTAAGCCTCCCTGACCTCTAACAGACATTACAGGACTCGGAACGACTTCGCCAATGGCGGGTGATGAAGGATCTTACAGAGAATATTACAGGAAGACTAGAAGGGAGTTTCTTTTTCTTGTATTTTTATTTTTCTTTTGTTTTGTTCTATATAGTTATATGTGTTATCTCACTGAATTTTGTTCTTTCATTTATAGCTGTGACTTTAAGTGATATTGTATTTATCTGTTTACTCTTGTGTTTGCTTACTTATCTTTATTTTGTGTTTTCGAGATCTGTTTATTCGTATCTTTGGTGATTTGGTACAGAAGTGTTCCCATTGTGAGCTCTGCAGGGTTCAATCTCCTTGCTACTTCTTAACGTACTAGATCATTGAGATAAAACTATCTCAACTATATTTTCTTTTTGTAAATAGGTGTTTATTAGTATCCTAACTACATTTAGGACAATGTGTCATTCAAGTGTGGGGAGGGTTCCCTTCAGGAATCTTCCTTATATATGAGTGTCTATGGTATGTAGGTTTAGACTTGGCATGAATTTTTCAAAAATTTGACCCCCTCAAAAATTTTCAACTTGTGTTAGAATTTTATCAAACTCTTAGTTAGGAATTTAGTTTGAGTATAAAGCCTAGGAATTGGTAAAAATCTCACACTCGGTTGTTTAGATTAGTGGTTTCATTATGTAGACTAGACTAGAGAGTTTACGAGTGAACCTTGTGAGGACTTGAGCCAACGGAAGAGACACCAGTCTCTATTTTTCATGAGGTGCATACTAGTGTTAGTTAATCGAGGCATCCTACTAGTACTTATCGTAGTCTAGGTTGTGTGGAAGTTAGTGAGATGACGGGGCATTCTTTGATATTTGAGCCTAGAGATTTAGAGACAAAATCCCTAAATTATTCGTTGTTTTCACCATTTGAGCCGAGCCTTTTCTTGATCTTAGATTAAGAAGCCTATTCAAAACCTACATTATCCATCTTCATTACCTTTGATCATCCGATTCGAGGAGGTGAGGTTTGCATGTGTATTGAGTTTAGTTGGTAGCTTGGTTTATTTTTGGGGATATTTGTGGGATGTTTTAGTATGGCTGAGTAAGAAGTCGAGTCTTTGCCTAAATTGTGCTAAGAATGTATAGTTTGTGAATGTTGTTAATAAAAAAAAAGAAAAATCAAAGAAAAATAAAAAAATAAAGAGAAAAAGAAAGAAAATGAAGTGAAAAAGAATGTGAATTCAAATAAGGCATGTGTTTGGGCAAAACTTGTGCTTCTAGGTCTTAGTTCATTGTGATACTTGGGGAGTGTGTTTAATTTATCTTTTGTGAGGATGTTTAGACTGGACGAGTGATTAGTTGCATTTGTGACATGTCCTCAGATTGGGTGGTTTAGCTACCATCCATATATTTTACCTCACCTTTACCTTATGCCCCATTACAACCCGATGAAAGGACCCCCTGATCATTAGCGACCATTGCGACTTTTAGATAGCGCTGAGTAGGACGTAGGATGCTTTGAGATATTGACATGTATGCGAGTGATAGGAAAGTTGACCATACACATTATATGAGTGATACACTTTACTATCCTTGAGAGTTTAACCTTCTAGTGTCTTTTACGTAGAGTTAACACTTGTTTAAACAATAGAGTGTCGAGGTGACTACTAGTTCGTAGTGTTTTGTGTTTTGAAATTGATAAACTAACTAGGTTTATGATGAGATTTTAATATACGTTGATGTTTTTGAGGGAAGTTAAGTTTTGATCGAGTCTTGCCAAGTCTTTACCTCGTTTTGTGTTTGTGTGTGCTTTTTGTGATTTTTGTTTTGTTATTGTCCGTATTTGAGTTTTGCTTGGGGACAAGCAATGATTCAAGTGTGGGGGTGTGATGAGTGTCAAAAACACTCATTATTTGTGTACATTTCGTAGTAGGTTCTTAGTGTTTTTAGATTGTTTTAGTGAGTTCTAGTTGTCTTTGTCTTAACTTTCGTTCATTGTGGTTTTGAGTTATGTTTGTCATTTCTCATTGTGTTTTATTGTTTTTAGGAGCCTATTTGAGGACTAGAAAAGGATGCTCGACCAAATGCATGAAGGCATGGACAAAAAGGAGCATACAAAGGCAAGAATGACAAATCTATAGAGCATGACGCAAGCCAATGAAGAATGGCGCACGCCATTGTTCTTAAAACTTGAAGATTGGCGCGTGCCATAGGTGTGATTGGCGCGCCAAGACAGATCTCTTCCTACTCAAATGATGATAACCTTTGCATACGACGTCCAAATGAGATGAGGTTGGTGGCATTGGAAAGAAGACATCCCGGGCTACAACTTTTTCTCAAACAGGCATCTTTAAATTCGGAGTCTAAGAGGAACAAATCTCAAGAATTGTGGATGCCACAGCTGACGACAAATTTTCTTCAACATTGCAGTACTGGCATGCGCCATAGGCACTATTGGCACGCGCCAACCCCCAATAGTGACAGTATTTGGCCAATCCACTTGCTGGTCTGAATGGCAAACACTTGGGGGCCTAGGCACTCGAGTTTTTGGCCTTTGAAGAGGATGGCAGACACATTTGGGGGACAATGGATGGTAGTTGTTAGGATATTTGGTTATTAAACATTAAACTTACCTTTTGACTTTGGTTTTATAATAACTTAGTTATTGCCTAAGGAAGAAGGAGAGAGACTTGGATAGAGAGAGAGCCACGAAAATGTAACTCTCTGCAAGGGAAGGAACGTGAGGGAGAAGAAAGAAAGCTTCAAGAACTTCCATGAGCTTTCTTCTCCCTAACTCTTTCTTTGTGTATTTATGCTTAAGTATGTTCTTGTTTATGCTTGTGTTTTCTATAAATATGTGTGAGTAGTGGATTCTGTGAGTTTGGGACCTTGAAACTAACATGTAATCAAATGTTTTAAGGGGTTAAAATGATAAGGATTATGTTCTAGTTAATGAACTTAAAGCTTATGCAAGGTTTCACCTAGATTATGATCATTATTAGCTTCTAGTACTATGCTTTGGTTTTGACAAGAGTCTAGTGGCCAAGTTCGGTTTGTACATGATTCTAACCAACCAACTTTGGTTTTGACAAAGTCCAGTAACCATGCATAGGTGTAGAACTAATTGGCTGTGATAAAATCTTTGTGAGTAACCTTGACTATGCACTTAGTTAATCCTTGAGACCGAAAGGAGATAGGGTTAATGGAAAGATTAGCTAGATGATTAGTTTCCTTTTGAGAGAGAGATCTGCCTTGATGATTTATTGTCCACTGAGTTAAACTTATAGTTCGTTCTTAGCTTGATTTAGATTGATTAGTGGGGGCGAAAGCACATCTAGTCATTTTAAGTTTAGTTAATGTTCAACTTAGACAAATCTAGTACGAAAGTGTAGATTTGTTGCTTTCAAAACACTCGGACCATAACACATTCCTAATAAACCCCCTGAATCTGTTGGTTTCATTGATTTCGTAGGTACCTTACTCACTGTTGTTTAAATTCGTTAAATCAGATTATTTGTTTTGTATTTTGAAGTTAATAAACTTTTCACTTGCTTAAATCTTTAGATTCGATTTGTAGAGGTTTGTTCGAGTTACCAATCAACCAAACATTATAATATACTCCTAAACAAGTTTGGAAACTAAATACGTGGCCTAAAAACTCAATTCCCTGAGGATCGACATAATCGGACTTGCTCTGTGCTACTGCTGGTGATATTGGCGCACGCCACATGTGATTGGCACGTGCCATTATTCTTGGACGAAGAACATTGGCGCATGCCAGAGGAGCTTGGTGCACGCCAGAGGTGCCCTGAGTTAGGAAAATGCACTAGCGCGCGAGGCAAACTCTTTTTGACACGAGTGGCGCACGCCAGAGGTGCTATTGGTACACGTCATAGATGGCCAGGGAGCAATAAACACACGCAAATCATCAGCACGCCTCTGATCGAGTTTTGATACGTAACAAATTGCCTGGTCAAAACTTAACTTCCTTAAAAAACATCAACTTATATAAAAATCTCACCATAAACCTAGTTAGTTCATTAATTCAAAGCACAAAATACTACGAACTAGTAGTCACCTCGACACTCTATTGTTTAAACCAGTGTTGACTCTATGTAAAAGACACCAGAAGGTTAAACTCTCGAGGATAGTAAAGTGTATCACTCATATAATGTGTATGGTCAACTTTCCTAGTTAGTTCATTAATCTCAAAGCATCCTACATCCTACTCAGCGCTACCTAGAAGTCGCAATGGTTGTAAATGATCGTGGGGCTTTTTTATCGGGTTGTAATGGGGCTGAAGGTCAAGGTGAGGTAAAAATATATGGGAAGTGGCTAAACCACCCAATCCGAGGACTCAATACATGAACTAAGTAGTCACTCGTCTAATCTAAAACATCCTCACCAAGTATAATAAAAGTACACTCCCCAATATCCCAATATACAAAGACCTAGAAGCTCAAGTTTTGCCCAAACTTATGCTTATTCAACTTCACCTTCTTTTTCTTTTTCTTTTTTTTTCTCATTTCACTTCTTTTTTTTCTTTTCTTTTTCTAACTTTTTTTTACATTCAACATACTATAACTCATGCAAGTGTCTAGGCAAAACTTGGCTTCACAACATGGTCATAAAAAAAATAAAATCCCAACATATACCCCAAGTCAGTTTTAGATATCGACCAATCATAATACAAACATTCCCAACAAGCGCAACCTAAAAGTCCTCGTATCGGATGATCAAAGGTGGGGAAGATGGTGGATAATATGCTCAAAGTTGGCTTGTAATCGGCTTCCTCATCTAAGATCAAGAAACGGTTTAGGCTCAAGGGGTTTAATGCAATTGTTAATAAGGGATTTTGGCTCTAAGCCTCTAGGCTCAAATATCAAAGAATGCCCCGTAATCTCACAACTCCCATGCAACCAAGACCACGATAAGTACTAGTAGGATGCCTCAATTAATTAACACAAGTATGCACCTCATGAAAAATAGAGACTGTTGTCTCTTCCATCAGCTCAAGTCCTCACAAGGTACACTCATAAACCCTCTAGTCTAGTCTACATAGTGAAACTACTAGGCTAAACAACAGAGTGTGTGGTTCCTACTAATTCCTAGGCGTTGTGCTCGAATTAAATTCTTAACTAAGAGTTTGATAAAATTCTAACACAAGTTGAAAATTTTTGAGGGGGTCAAATTTCCGAAAATTTCATGCCAAGTCTATACCTAAACAACCTAAAAAGGGAAAATTCCTAGAAGGAACCCTCCCCCACACTTGAGCGACACATTGTCCTTAAGGTGTCTAAAACACGCATACAAAATCACAAATAACAGACAAATATAAAAAGAACAAACATGCAAGAAAGCAAAAACAAGGAAAAGAAAACAGACACACAAAAAGCAAAACTAACACACAAAAGAACAAATAAAAGGAAAAAAACTAAAAACAAAATAAATAAAAAGTAAGGAAGTAGGAGCTCCCTGTCAATCCCATGCTGGCGAATCTGGTGGAAAGGAAAATCTACTGCCAAAGTTCCTGTCGCATCCATGCCGTGTGGGCTCTCTGCTCCTCCCAGAAGGCGTGCTGCTCCTCCATCTCTCTCTCATGCTGCTCGTGATAGCGTTCCCAGTTCGTCTGGTTGGTCACTGCATAATCCTGTACTTGCACCTGCAAGGCAGTAAACTGGTCACGTAAGTATGAAAGTTCACCATGGTAATCCTACCCCTGATGGCTCGGCCCGGGCTCATTAGGGCCTAGCTGACTGGGGTTGTGCTGGCTGGGGGCCTCCTCGGCACCCTCATCCTGGTCTTGTATTTGAGGCCTTCGCCCAAGCCTCTCCTGAAATGATGTGAGCAAGCCTAAGGATGCACCTACTATCAAGCTTGTAGGCTCACAGCAAGTTCAAGTTCCAATTGGGCCAATGACAAAGGCAAGAGCTAGGAAGTTGCAATCTGACTTTAATGGACTAATGCAAGAAGTTTGGGCTCAAGCAAGTACATGGAGGATCAAGGACGTCCAAGAAGCCCAAGGAGGCCCATGCACATTTTGGAAGCTAAATTGGAAGCTTGAGATGTACACAATCTGAAGGATGCTTGATATTCAGAATTTCAGCTTATCTTGGACATGCATCCCTAAATTTTAGGAATTGCATCTACTATGTTTTAGGACGTGATATTTACTAGATATTCTATTAGT
>SOPF01025551.1:39970-88393 GCA_012979155.1 Hypericum perforatum
AGTTAGTTTTTGTTTAGGAATACTTTTGTACTTTGAGGCCTATATATAGGTCATTCTATGCAATAAAACGTGGCACACAACTTTGAGAGAAAATTCGTGGCTTTGTCCCTCTTGGTTCTTCAGAACTGTTCGAACATAATGGAGAGATTCCGTTTGTTCATTTATTGACTTATCAAGCAGATTTCCATCCCCGCTTGTGGTGTCTTTACTTCCTATCAAGGTTCGCGTTTTTCACTATTGCTACGGGTCGAGGTTAATCAACACCAAGGTTCAGTGCAAAGGAGCAAGGCGTGGGTTGCGATCAATTCCATCCTAAAGTAGCAAGATTGTTGCGGATCTTCTGCAAGTTCTCGAAGTTGTCCATTGCTTGAGTTGCGGTCATCTATACCAAGGTTCTTGTAAGGATAGATTCGTGGGTTGCGGTCTGTTCCATCCCAAGTAGCACGGTCCGTTGTGATTCTCCTACCGAGATCACATCATTTGGTATCAGAGCTATGGCTTGCTACTATCTATCCTTTTAATTTATGTTCTTATCATTTTAGTTTATTACTTTTGTATTTTGAGTGAAAAAAAAACGAAAATAAAAAAAGGAGAAGGTTTGCACCGTTAGGAGGCACAAGTAGAGTGTGTGCTCAAGCAGGATTTGAGGACAAATCCCTTTCAAGAGGAGGGGAATGATGTGAGCAAGCCTAAGGATGCACCTACTATCAAGCTTGTAGGCTCAAAATAAGCCTAGCGGAGAAGGATCCATTATCCTTTGCTATCATCAAAGTACTAAAGAATTCAACACTTAGTTCTTCCACCCCTAAAATTTCCTTCTCCGAAAAATACTTGCATCCAAAGTTGCTCAACATTCTCTTCAGATCACTCTTCAACTCTAATTTCTCTATATCCTCCATATCAAACCTAAAATAACTAACAATTTCTATCTTGGAGAAATGAGTGTACCTCCTCCCTTCCCAATCGTGAAATATCGAGAAAGGAGCATTGTAGCGGTTGGCAATATTTGGAAGTGCAGTATTCTCTGTTAGTGGTGTGGAAGCCCTTGGCCTCTTCCCTGCTCCCTTCGAATGGCTTGTTCCTTCTCCTCCCGCCATGGAAAATGCTTCCAAAGTGTTGGGTTTTGTTGGGGGAAGGTGGTGGAAGAGTGGGCTTGTGGGGTTTGGTGAGTTTTGGGTGTTTGGCACACTTTTAGGTGGTAAGAATGAGAAAAACGCATTTGGCCAAGAGGTTTATAGACCTTTCTGCATTCCTTTGGCGCGCGCCAATGGTGCTTGTGGCGCGCGCCACTCGTGTTTTCATGCACTAGTTGCGTTCGCTAATAGTGCGTGGCACGCGCCATCCTGTGTTCGATTTGGTTTTTCCTCATTCTTTTGTCGTATATACATACAACATTGAAATTAAATACACACTCAATAATTAAAAACAATCTATGCTAATTTTTTTTTCCTAATTTTATGATTTTTTTGGCTTTTATGTACGCTGCGTTCCTGGGAAGCTTGAAAACTAGACGCCCCATTTTAATGGGTCATACTTTGACAGATTGTCAATTATCATGACCTTTTCAGCACGAAGCTTATGGAGGTCACAACATATTAGCACAGTCGCTCGATTGGTGTATAGTACTATCTCTGATGCAATCACCGTCAAAGGTACAACTTTGCTATCTGCCGCTCACACAGCTCCTCAATTGCATACCAAGATGAACTTCCTGGTCTCGCAACCCTTTCAGCACAAAGCTTAATGGGGTCTTGATGCAACAGGATAGTTCTCTCGGTTTGTGAAATCGTAGTGTGTTTGCTACAAACACCGTCGTGCTCCAACTTCCCACATTTGTGACAGAACCCAAATCTCTCCATCCTTCTTCTGTAGGCACACTTCGATGTTCCTTCCGAATGTCTCTCTAAATTCTCTTCGCATCTCTCAAGTCTCAACATGTCTTTTGCTTGCTTCAAAATTATCAAACATACATCTATCGGGATTTTTTTAAGGACTAAGACTCTAACTAAACATATATACTTGGCACAAAACATCCTGTTCTTTAATCTCTGCAGGTAAAAGAGGACAACTATATCTACAGATCCAACTCTGACCTTTGCAACATGCACAATGCACAATTTGTATACCATGATGTACTAGTTCCTCTCCTTGCAACCCTTTTAGCTTTAAACCTATTCGAGTCACCTTTTTGTCTCACGGTATTCATGAATTGTGTGGAGTGTATCTTATGAAAAAGGTCACAACGCTCAATCCTCAATGTTTCTTTTGCCGTACCAAGAATGATGATGCAAATGTCTCTTGGAAGTTTTTTCTTGACTAAGAAATACACTAAACTTATGTACTTTGCACACAACATTCTTCCTCTCTCATCTCTGCACGTAAAAGATGACATAAACCCTATTAGTAAAATAGTAAAAGTAAAAACTAATAATAATAATAATAAAAAAAATCCTAAACATGCTAATTTAAAGTCGTCAGCTTGACTATTTTCGTGTTTATGCATCGGACGACATATTAACCAATTGCACTTCTGCAACTTGGTTAATGATGCCTCCACCAAGGTAGATCTTACATCTTTGGCCGTTGACTTTGAAGACTATCCCTTTACTATCTTTCAGATCAAGTGCTCCGAAAGGAAATACTTTGACAATTTGGTAGGGACCGCTCCATTTGGATTTGAGCTTCCCAGGGAAAAGTCTTAAATGAGAGTTATAAAGAAGAACATGTTCTCCCGCCTTGAAATCCTTACTGACTATGTGGGCATCATGTCTCCTTTAGGTCCTTTCCTTATAGAGTCTCGAGCTCTCGAATGCCAAATCACGCATTTCTTCCAACTCAGCAAGTTGGAGAATTCTGCATTCACCGGCCTTTTTGTAATCGTAATTAAGGGTTTTTATTGCCCAAAATGCACGATGCTCAAGCTTCATAGGAAGATGACATGCCTTGCCATAAACAAGCCTGTATGGCGACATTCCTATTAGAGTTTTGAATGCCGTTCAATATGCCCATAAGACATCATCGAGCTTGTTTGACTAATCTTTCCTAGCCGATCCGACCATCTTTTCTAGAATCTTTTTGAGCTCTCAATTGGAAAGCTCAACTTGTCCGCTTGTTAGGGGATGATAAGGTGTTGCCACCTTATGAGTTACCCCATATCTTTTTAGCAGGACTTCAAAAGGTTTGTTGCAGAAGTGTGATCCACCATCATTGATTATTGCTCGTGGCACACCAAATCTCGAGAAGAGTTTCTTAAGAAATCGGATAACCACTCTAGCGTCATTTGTAGGTGACGCCAAAACTTCTACCCATTTTGAAACATAGTCAACTCCAACCAAGATATACTTGTTGCCATACGATGTGGGAAAAGGTCCCATAAAGTCCAATCCCCATACATCAAAGAGCTCAACCTTTAAAATTTCAGATAAGGGCATCTCATTCCTTTTGGAAATGTTACCTGTTCTTTGGCAGCAATCACATTGTTCCACATAGGTACGTGCGTCTCTAAATATGTAAGGCCAATAGAAACCGCACTCAAATACCCTAGCTGCAGTTCTTGTTGCTCCATAATGACCTGAGTACGGAGTGTTATGACATTGCTCTAAGACATTAGCTATTTCCCAATCAACAATGCATCGTCGAAGCACCCCATCATTACATCTCTTAAAGAGGTATGGATCATCCCATATAAACATTTGAGCATCCCTTAGGAATTTCTTCCTTTGAGGATAACTCAAGCTTGTAGGAATAATGTCTCTAACTAAAAAGTTGGCATAATCAGCATACCATGGTGCTTTCACTCTACTCATCATCATCAGAGTTTCATCAGGAAACTCTTCCTGTATCTTACCATTTTTTTCTATCCCATCGCTTTTCTCTAACCGAGAGAGATGATATGCAACAATATTTTCAGCTCCTTTCTTATTTTTGATTGACAAATCAAATTCTTGAAGTAACAAAATCTAGTGCATCAAGCGAGGTTTAGCATCTTGCTTTGAGAATAAATACTTCAACGTAGCATGATCAGTATAGACTATAACTCTTGAACCAAGCAAGTATACTTCTCTGTGGTTGTATAATTTAGTTGAGCCCCTGCCAATACTCTACTAGAATACTAGATGACATGTAGCTTCCCCTCTTTCTTTTGTCCAAGCACACAACCTAAAGCTAGGTCACTTGCATTACACATTAGCTCAAACAGAAGTTTCCAATCTGGTGATGAAATAACCGGAGCTGTTACTAAAGCTTTCTTTAAGGCATCAAATGCCTTCTGACATTGCTCGTCAAAATTAAAGGACACATCCTTTACTAGCAGGTTTGTTAGAGGCTTAGCGATTAGAGAGAAGTTCTTGATGAATCTTCTATAAAAACCTGCATGACCTAGAAAGGGTCTAATTCCTTTGACTGTAGTTGGTGCAATCATCTTTTCTATCACGTCCGTCTTAGCTCTGTCCACTTCCATTCCAACTTTAGAAATCTTGTGCCCAAGAACTATTCCTTCGTCTACCATAAAATGGCACTTTTCCTAGTCTAGCACAAGATTCTTTTCCTCACATCTTTCCAGTACCTTATCAAGATTTTACAAACAATGATCAAATGAGTTACCAAATACAGAGAAGTCATCCATGAAGATTTCCATAATCTTCTCATTCATCTTCCAAAAGATGGACTCCATACAACGTTGGAATGTTGCTGGGACACAACTTAATCCAAAAGGCATTCTGCGATAAGCAAAAATACCAAAGGGACAGGTGAAAGATGTCTTCTCCTGATCTCTGGGGTATATTGCTATTTGGTTATACCCTGAGTACCCATCCAAAAAGCAATAGAATATCCCGATATTCTTTCCAACATTTGATCAATGAATGGAAGAGGGAAATGATCCTTTCGTATGGCATCATTCAACTTTCTGTAGTCAACATATTCCCTCCAACCGGTCACAGTACGTGTTGGAATGAGTTCCCCCTCATTATTGATTACTACAGTCATTACCCCTTTCTTGGGAACACAATGGATTGGACTAACCCACTCACTATCCAAAATTGGATAAATAATGTCGGCTTCTAGGAGCTTGATCACCTCCTTCTTCACAACCTCCTTCATGTTTGGATTAAGTCACCTTTGTCAGTCTACCCTCGGTCTTCCTCCATCCTCCATGTGAATATGATGCATCACAATTTCTGGGCTTATCCCCTTGATGTCAAAGATTTGCCAAGCAATTGCTTTAATCCGTTTGTTCACAATTGCGAGCACTTTGTCTTCTTCATCCTTTGAGAGCTTGTTTGAGATTATAATTAGTAACCTCCCTCCATCTATTAAGAATCCATATCTTAGATGCGAGGGTAGTTCTTTCAACTCCAAGGATGGAGCTTTCACAATTGAGGGTGGAGTTCCATATTTCAGATGAATTTCCAATTCCTCAAGTAGACTTTTCTTGTCGACCTCTTCCTTCACTTCTTCTACAATTTCCTCCTCTTCTTCGTATTGACCTTTTTCCTCAATTCTCAAAATATTTTCCTTTGAGTACTCGAGAATACATGCATCAACAATGTCAATTTTCATGCTCATCCCTTCATCAAGAAAATGTCGCATCACACTTATCATGTTAAACTCTACTTTCTCCTCTCCAATTCGAAGAACCAATTTACCATTATGCACATCTACCAATGCATATGCTGTGTTGAGGAAGGGTCTGCCAAAAATTAGTGGACAATTTTGTCCTCCAAAAAATCCAGAACCACAAAGTCAACTTGAAAGATGAACCTGTCGATCTTTACCAGGATATCCTCAACCACACCAAATGGTTTCTTTATAGTTTGGTCTGCCAACTGGAGTAGCATAGAAGTCGGCTTAACATCACACAGCCCTAGTTTGTGAAATGTCGATAAAGGCATCAAGTTAATACTTGCGCCTAAATCACATAAACACTTTGGAAACTCAATGTCACCAATAAAACTAGGAATAGTGAAACTCCCAGGATCTTGAAGCTTAGTGGGAATATTTTTCAAGATTAGAGAGCTACAATCTACCGTGAGGGTGACTGTCTCTTTATCTTCCCACTTCCTCTTCTTCGTGACGAGTTCCTTTAGAAATTTGGCATAGTGTGGAACTTGATCTAGCATCTCAAGAAAAGAGACACTATTCTGTACATCCTTCATTTTCTCCATAAAACAGAGAAATTTCTCATCCATTCCCGACTTTCTCTTTACCCTCTGCAGATAAGGTAAAATGGGAATCATTGGTGGTAGCGGTACGTAAACTACTTCTATCGCAACTTTATCTTGTGAAGTTTTCTCTTGTGACACTTTTTCAACCTCCTCTTCCACAATATCGTCAACCTTATCTTGGTCAGAGTCCACCACTTCACTTTCCTTAGCCTTCTCTTTGACTATTTGAGAAGCTAATTCTTTACCGCTTCTTAAAGCGATAGCGTTAACGTGACCTCAAGGATTTTCTTTGGTAGAACTGGGGAGTGAACCTGAAGCTCTTTGGGCATTTACCTTTGCAATTTCCCTAAGTTGTATTTCCATGTTATGCATGGCAGTTGATTGCCCCCTAAGGAATTGTTCCAAATTGTTTTGCCTTGCCTCTTGGCTTGCCAAGGCCTTCAAGATTTGGCTTTGGTTAGTAGATGATTCTTCAGTTTGTTGGATGAATTTCTCTACCTTGTCAAATCTTTCCTCTAGGGCCCCCATTCTTTCTCCCAAAAATCCATGTGGTTGAAAACCAGGTGGTTCTTATTGTGGTGCACGTAATTGTAGTCCTTTATCAGGAACAGTTGCCATGTTATCATCATTGCTCCTATCTTTCCACGAGAAATTAGGATGATTCCTCCATCCAGGATTGTATATTGAAGAATATGGATTGTTCCCCATTCAGTTTCCTCTTTGTCCTTGACCACTAACAAAATTGACTGGCTCAGTTTGTTGGTTCAACATGGCACATTGACTCATGTCGTGGCCAATGTTGCCACACGCTTCACAATTTTGTTGAATAGTGACAGCATCAACTTTGTTACAGGTCAAGTCATGTAACTGTTTTGCCATTAAGTCTACTTGAGCTTATAATGATGAGGAAGCATCAAGTTCAATCATTCCTCTCTTCTCGCTTCGCTCAGTTAGTTCTCTCAGCTCTCTAATAGGTTGTTTCTTTCTCTCATTTGTGATTATCCTGTTTGTTACTGCCAACTCTTCCAGAACATGGTAGGCTTCATCTCTTTCCTTCCTCAGAAAATTCCCATTGGAGGCAGCATCAACAATTCCCATTGTTGTCGGTGAAAGGCTAAAATAAAAACTTTTGAGCAAAGACTCCTTCGATAAACCATGGTGTGGGCAACTCATTTGTAATTCCTTAAATCTCTCCCAAGTTTCACTCAAAGAGTCACCTTCAAATTGTTCAAAATTTGTGATCTCCTTAACTAGCTTGCTTGTCTTTGAGTATGGGAAATATTTATCCAGAAAAGCATTTGCAAGTTCCGCCCAAGTAGTTATTTGAGTATCCTTAAGTTGCTTATACCACAGTTTAGCCTTGTCCCTAAGCGTGTATGGAAACATTCTTATCTTAACGACATCATCAGAAACTCCCTGATACTTAAAGTTATCAGCTAATTCCATAAAATTTCCAAGATGGTCATTTGCATCTTCATTAGGTAATCCATAGAACTGACTCGATGCTTGAAGCATATGAATCACTGCCGGCTTGATTTCGAAGTGATTAGCTTTAATAGCTGGATGCTGGATTCCAGTTTTTGCTCCTTCATATGTCAGTCTTCCATGGTTCAATAGAGATTGTCGAGGTGCTTGAGCTTCAGCTCCTTATCCTTCTTGTCTTTGATCCATCCTTGATTTATCTCTCTTTTCCTTGTGCAATGACCTTTCTAATCGAATAATGTCTTCTTCAAATTCTAACGGAAATTTTTTTGTTGACCTAGTTAAGGGCATGCACGTAATTTTCCTCCTTAATAACTTGTTTTGCAAGTAACGCTAAAATTAACTCTAAATTTTTTTGTTTTTTATATAAAAATTTAAAATATATATTTATATTATATTATTATTTAAAAACAAAAATATACCTAATCCAAGTTCGTTCACCAAATCGAGCATTATCTACTCAGAGTCCCCAGCAACGGCGCTAATTTATTGTTTACGTCTTTTTCTCGAAAGGCTAGGCTATGCTGTGTTTCACGTTAGAAACGTAAAAGTGCGATTCAGATAGTCCTACGTTCTCGATCCGAAGCTAGTTGAAGATTTGTGCGATTTTTATGCCATCTGGCCACCTATTGCGCATGCCAATGGTGTCTAAAAGAGCTAGCCTTGCATGCTTATCTTGCGGTCCAAGTCAGGGCACGAGTGGCGCGCGCCAATGCCTATTGCGCACACCAATGTTCTTCGTGCAAGAACAATGGCGCGCACCAATGCCTTATGGCGTGCGCCAACTTTACACAGACTAAGCACATAGTAAGTCCGGTTTTGTCGATCCTCGGGGAATTGAGTTCTAATACTTCGTACTTAGTTTCCAAACTTGTTTAGGAGTAAATTATGATGATTGGTTGATTGATAACTCTAACAAACTTCTACATTAACAATCTAAAGATTTAGCAAGTTTAAAGTCTTAAGAACTTCAAAACACAAAGTTTACAATCTGATTTAGCAAATTTAACTAAGAGTGAGTTTAGTACCTTTGAAACTCATGTAACCAACTAACTTTGGGGTATGTTATGTTCGTATTATGATCCGAGTGTTTCTTTAGCAATAAATTCTCACTTTCGTGCAAGATTTGTCTAAATTGCTCTTAGCAAAACTTGAACCAACTAGATGTTCTTTCGACTCCACTAGCTGATTCAAATCAAGCTAAGAAACAACTATACTTATCACTCAGTGGACAACTAACTACTTAAGTAGATTTCTCATTAATTAAGCATTTAATCATCTAGTTAATTTTTACACTAATTCCATCACCTTTCGGTCTCAAGCATTAGCTAAGTTCATGATTATGGTTAATCACATAGATTGTATCACAGCCAACTAGTCTAAACCGTTGTCAAAGGCAAGAACTAATAATGATCATAATCTAGGTGATTCCATAATTAAGCTTTAAGTTCTTTAACTAGAACATATTTCATGCATGTTTAACCCCTCAAATTAGTTGATTACATGTTAGTTTCTAAGTCCTAAACTCACATAATATACTACTCACACATGCTTATATAAAAACACAATTTAAACATCAAAACACTTAACATAAATACCAAAAGTGAAGAGAAGAATGCTTATCAAAGATGATGAAGCTTCCTTTCTTCACAAACAATCCAAGGCAGAGAGTTGAGTACAAATTCGTGGCTTCCTCTCACTGGAATGCTCTAAACTCTCTCTCTCTCAAAATGTCATTATTCCTCATTATTAGCTAAAATACAAAGTTAAACTAATTAAAACATAAACTAATCTAATATCCTAACAACTATCCTCACTTGTCTCCCCAAAGTGTCTGTCACCCCCTCCTCTGTGTAGAAAACCCGAGTGCCTAGGTCCTTCCAATGTTTGCCAATGAGAAGAGCAAGTGGCTGGCCAAATTGTGTCACTGTCTGCCTCTGGTGCACGCCAATGGTGTCTATGGTGCACGCCACTCATGTTAAAGTCCAACTTCAGAGTGACCTCTCCATCCAGGTGTGTTTGGCGTGCGCCAATCATGCCTATGGCGCATGCCAATAGTGCTCAGGTGTGGAATCTTATGCCCTCGAGCTCTAAATTGCCCATGTCCTAGCGCCATCGATCAAGCATCCTCCACAAGTTATCAAGTAGGCTCCTAAAATCACGAAAACACAATGAGAAAAGACAAACATAACAAACAAACATAATAAATAAAAATTAACACAAGACGACTAAAAACTCTAGAAATAAACTAAGAACTACAAAAAGAACCTAAGAAATAAACACAAAATATGAGTGTTTAAGGCACTCATCAAATGTCGACAATCAGGGCAAGCTTGATCAAGTGTGGACGTATGCATAGATGTGTGCATGGGAAGCATGGATGACAAGGACATTCTGGAAGCTTGCCTCTCATTAATTTTGTTTTATAATAAGTGTAAAATATTTTGACTTATTTCCCTTCATTGCTTTCATTGCTGGAAAGCTGAATAAGACAAAACAGAGCTGGAAAGGGGAAAAGCTGAATGGGCAAGCAAATGGCACGCCCCTCATGCTTTTCTGATGTATTCCACTCTCCTTTATGTTGTTTTGATGTATTTCCATCTGCCTTATATCATGGCAGAATGTAAGAAAGAAGAATAAGCTTGAAGTATTTTCCAGAATTGAGACTAAGTGTCCAAATTCAAATGGTGCGACCGTGAGGGTGTGTCCCTAAGTGTTTGAGTTCATCCTTGCCCATTCTTGGTCGTTCTACTTGTAGAACACCTCGTGATCAATCAATAATAGTTGTTGAAAGACACGGGTTTATCAATTTTGGTCGAGAGAGTGTAAGTGTTCCAACTTGTTTGATACATCTTTTATGTAAATTACAATCTGTCTGAGTGAGTTTAGAATGCCTAAGCTTGTGTGAACCAATTTCGAGCAAGTTTCATTCAGATTAGATTGAGTTGAGTGTAGAACAAGAATCAGTAAGTTAGATTGAGTGAAATCAGATCCTATGCTGCATCTTTTTTGGCGCCGTTGCCGGGGAGTAGATGTTTGAAGTTGTTTTCGTTAATATTGGAACTAGTGTTCTTGATTTTGAGACTAAGCTTTGTTACATTTTCATTGTTACTTATTGCATTTGATCCTCTCTGTTGAGTGTTATAGTACCATACAAGTACAGGAGGTGAATGCCAAATACTCGTCGTGAGAACCAACCTCTTCTTGAGCAAGATTCGGAGATTGAACGAACTATTCGACGAATCAGGAGAAGAAACTTACATATAGAAGAGATGGCCGATCGACAAGTAGTTCTTGCCGCCATGAGACACAAGTCACACACAAGGCTTGTTGATCTTCGATCAAGTATAGAGTATCCAACTGTGGAGGCGAACAACTTTGAGATCAAGAGCAACCTTCTTTCAATGGTTGAAAAAGACCAATTCGGAGGTTATCCCTCAGAAAATCCCACAAAGCCTATTCGAAACTTCGAGGATCATTGTTTGATAGTGAAGTACAATGGTGTCACACTAGATGCCATCAAGCTTTGACTGTTTAAGTATAGTTTGAAAGATGATGCTAGGGAGTGGGTAGATTCATTTCCAGTCGGCACCTTCACAATGTGGGACGAGCTTGCTGACAAGTTCTTGGAAAAACACTATCCTCCAGGTAAAACCACCTAACTTCGTAATAAGATTTCTCAATTTAAGCAGCTTGGTGGTGAATCGTTGCACGAGGCTTGGCATTGCTTCAAGAGACTACTTCGCGAATGCCCTTATCATCAGATACCTGAATGGATGCTTATCCAAACATTTTACAATGGATGTGAGCCGCAAATTCGAGTCAACCTAGATGCAGCGGCTGGAGGAGATTTGACAAACAAGTCAGAAGTTGATGGTTTCCAAATCATTGAAGCAATGGCTACTAACAACCATGATTGGGGAGATCGAACAGAGAGAAGAAGAGTTGCTAGTGTATAAGAAAATGATGAGGTAAACGCTTTGAAAGCACAAGTTGCAAAACTTACACAACTAGTGCAAGGATCAATGTCATTGCAAGCAACTTCATCTTCTCAGGTTTGCGAAATTTGTACTAGATCACATAGCACAGATAGTTATTCATTAATTGCTAAGCCTGCCAATTTTGTGGGTAATACTAATAGGAATAATGATCCATATTCCAGTACGTATAACCCAGGTTGGAGAAACCACCCAAATTTTTCATGGAAGAACAATGCAGGACGGCTGGTACCTCAACATCTGAGACCACTTTACGGAGGTGGGAATGTACAAGGAGCTCCACCTCAACAATTTTAGCTATATCAACAAAGGTGGCAGCAGCAAGGACCACCACTGCAAGATCGTCGAGGAGAGGATGAGTTGCGCAAGCAAGTATTGAGCCATAAAGCAACCATTTGCAATCTTGAAGTGCAGATTAGCCAGCTAGCAGCACAACTCAATACAAGACCACCTAAAACTCTTCCAAGCAACACCGAAGCTCCTCCCACCAAATAAGAGCATTGCAAGGCGATCATAATTAGAAGTGGTTTGAACTTGGGGAAGAATGTGGTGAAAACTCAAGTAAACCCTCCACCAAGGAAGATAGTTGCGGAAGAGGAAGATGAGCTACAAGAAACTCCTATCATTGGAGAAAAAGATCAGTCATCAGAGGAAGCAATTAAGCCAACACCTGAAGAAGAGAGGTACAGCCGTGATACTCAGCAAATGCTGGCCAACCAGCATATGCTGCACTTATTCGAGAAAGATGACCATTTGAGCAGTAGCCAAGGCCAGCGGACGCTGGCAACCCAGCGTATGCTGGGTATGCATTCTGGAGGAAAAGAAGAAAAGAGTCAACCCGAGAAGAAAGAGGAAAGAAAGTACCCTCCACCACCTTTTCCTCAAAGGGTGAACAAGCAAGTCATGCACCCGAACTACCATAAGTTCTTGGAACTTTTCATGAACCTTCATATCAACATACCGCTCTTTGATGCTTTTGAGCAAATACCAACATACCAGAAGTGGATCAATGAATTTATTTCGAAGAAGCAGAGCATTGATGATTTTGAAGTCATTCTATTGAGAAGAGGGTGTAGCGCTGTCTTGAGCCAAGAACTACCTCAAAAGATGGAGGACCCCGAAAGTTTCACTATTCTGTGTACCATTAGAGATCAAACATTTAAGAAGGCATTGATCGATCTTGGT
Source organism: Hypericum perforatum (assembly GCA_012979155.1). Classification (NCBI taxonomy): domain Eukaryota; kingdom Viridiplantae; phylum Streptophyta; class Magnoliopsida; order Malpighiales; family Hypericaceae; genus Hypericum; species Hypericum perforatum. The sequence goes on from SOPF01025551.1 coordinate 52,800, forward strand.
TCTAGCATCAACCTCATGCCTTTCTCAATATTCCGAAGGCTTGGGTTAGGAGATATGAAGTATAGCTCAATAGTCCTCCAACTTGTCGATCGATCGGTAACTAGACCAAAGGGAATTGAGGAGAATGTGTTAGTCATGGTGGATACTTTAATCTTTCTAGTTGACTTTATTGTCATGGAGATGGAGGAAGATCGTGACGTTCCACTCCTTCTTGGTCATCCATTCTTGGCCACCGGAAAGATAAGCATTGATGTAGAGAAAGGTGAGCTTCGGTTCAAGGTTTGTGAAGATGAGGTTGTGTTCAATGTTTTCGAAGCAGCCAAGTATCCATCTTTGGAGGATGGCTGTTACCGAATCAATATATTTAATGAGATTGTAGCTATGAAGGAAGAACAAGTGTAAGAAATGACGTGGGAAGATGTCAAAAATAATGAAGATTCTGAAGAAATAATGGCATGGGTACGCACGGCAGAATCACTGGAGTTAGATGACACACCAAGGCCTAAGTTGCAGTCATCCACCATTGCACCACCGAAATTAGAGCTCAAGCCACTTCCATCATATCTAAAGTATGCTTACCTAGACAAGGGCAACTTCTGAAGGTGGTAGGCGAGAATAAAGAAGCTATTGGATGGACACTCGGGGATATCAAAGGGATTAGTCCATCACTATATTAGTACAAGATTATTTTAGAGGATGAATTCAATCCATCAGTGGAGGCTCAGCGAAGACTCAATCCAAATCTTAAGGAGGTAGTGCAGAAAGAAGTTATCAAGTGGCTTGATGCCGGTATCATTTACCCCATTTCAGACTCGAAGTGGGTGAGCCTAACACAATATGTACCGAAGAAAGGAGGCATCACTGTCATCTCTAATGCCAACAACGAGCTCATACTGACAAGAATGGTAGTAGGACACAGAGTTTGCATTGATTTCCGTAAGCTCAATAAGGCAACTCAGAAGGATCATTTTTCATTACCATTCATTGATCAGATGCTGGATAGGTTGGCGGGGCACACTTTTTATTGCTTCCTGGACGGCTATTCAGGATATCTACAGATTGCTATTGCACCGGAGGATCAGGAGAAGACAACCTTCACTTGCCCCTACGGTACATTTGCTTTTCATCGCATGCCTTTTGGTTTATGTAATGCACCCGCAACTTTTCAGCATTGCATGATGGCAATTTTCTCGGACATGGTGGAACGGCAGATCAAAATATTTATGGATGATTTTTCAGTATTCAGAGATTCGTATCAAGAATGTTTGTCACACTTAGGTAAAGTGCTTGAACGATGCAAAGAGACCAACTTGGTGCTTAATTGGGAGAAGTGTCATTTCATGGTGACAGAAGGTGTAGTACTTGGTCACAAAATATCAAACGAGGGGTTGGAAGGTGACAAAGCCAAATGGAAGTCATCGACAAACTACCACCTCCGATGAACGTTAAGGGAATATGGAGTTTCCTAGAGCATGCCGGGTTTTATCAACGTTTTATTAAAGATTTTTCGAGAATAACCAAGCCTTTTTGTAGGTTGCTTGAGAAGGAAGCTCCATTCTTGTTTGATGAAGCATGTCAAGAAGCTTTTACCAAAATAAAGAAGGCACTCGTGTCGACACCAGTGATCATATCTCCAGACTGGAAGCTCCCGTTTGAAATCATGTGTGATGCAAATGATTATGCTGTTAGAGCGGTGCTTGGTCAAAAGAAGGCCACGGGGTTCCATGCTATTTATTATGCCAGTCGCACGTTAGATGATGCTCAAATCAACTATGCTACAACAGAAAAGGAATTCCTTGCAGTAATCTTTGCCATTGACAAATTTTGAGCCTACTTACTTGGTAGCAAGGTGATGGTATACACAGACCATGCATCTATCCGTTACTTGTTCAATAAGAAGGATGCTAAGCCAAGGCTTATTAGATGGATTCTCCTACTCCAAGAATTTGATATAGAGATTCGAGACCGAAAAGGTGCAGATAACCCAGTTGCAGATCATCTATCGCGTTTAGAACACACATCGGTAACATTCTCTTATCCTATCAATGAATTTTTTCCAGATGAGCAGTTGTATGCATTTGATGTTATTTCCATTCCATGGTATGCTGACTTTGTAAATTACCTTGTAAGCAACATTTTGCCTCCTAACATGTCTTCCGACAAGAAAAAAAGGTTTTTGCATGATGTTAGGTATTATGTGTGGAATGAACCATACATGTTCAAGCAAGGCAAGGACCAACTACTGAGGAGATGTGTACCACAAGAAGAGCAAGAGCTTATCCTATACCACTGTCATGATTCTCCTTATGGTGGTCACTTCGCAAGAGAACGCACAACGGCAAAGGTTTTGCAAAGTGGTTTCTATTGGCCTACACTCTTTAAGGATGCCGCCGAGTTTATGCGCAAGTGTGATCGCTGCCAAAGGATGGGCAACATTTCCCGTTGTCATGAGATGCCATAGATAGGCATTATGGAAGTCGAGATATTTAATGTGCGGGGTATAGATTTCATGGGTCCATTTGTCTTATCTGATCGAAATCTTTACATTCTTCTTGCAGTGTACTATGTCTCGAAATGGGTAAAAGCTATTGTACTTTCGACCAATGATGCCAAGGTGGTGATCAAGTTCCTTCAGGAGAATATCTTTAGTCGGTTTGGTACTCCAAGGATCCTTATCAGCGATGGTAGAAAGCACTTTCGCAATAACTTACTAGCCAATGCACTAGCAAGGCACGGGGTTAAACATAAGATAGTAACAGCTTACCATCCGCAGACCAGCAGATAAGTTAAAGTCTCTAATTGGGAAATCAAGAGAATCTTAGAGGCTACTGTCAACCCATCGCAGAAAGATTGGTCCACCAAGCTGGATGATGCATTATGGGCTTATAGAACAGCATACAAAACCCTGATTGGTATGTCTCCTTATCAACTAGTATATTGGAAGGCATGCCACCTTCCAGTCGAGCTAGAACACAAGGCTTATTGGGCTCTCCGATGGTTAAATCTAAATCTTGAGAGAGCAGGAGAGAAAAGAATGTTACAACTTGAAGCTATGGAGGAATTTTGCCTAAATGCTTATGATAATGCAAAGGTCTACAAGGAAAGAACAAAGAGATTGCATGATAAGAAGATTCTCCGCTGAGAGTTTTATGTTGGTCAACAGGTATTGTTGTATAATTCACGCCTTAAGTTTTTTCCAGGAAAGCTGTAGACCGGTCCATATACAGTTGTTGAAGTCTCTCCGCATGGTGCTATCCAAATTTGTGACAACAAAACAAGAATTGAGTTTAAGGTCAATGGACAATGATTAAAGTCCCACATTGATCTTGCCAATGTAGTTCAATAAGACTTTACTACCGTCAAGCTAACGACATTAACTTAGAACTACATTCTTCTCTTAATTTTCTTTTGAATTTTTCGAGTCACTCGTCCGAGTTTCCCTGAGTTTTAGGTTTCTAAGGGAATGTATATATGGTTACCCTCGAAAAATATATTATCTTGTCAGTTTTACAGATCAACAGTTTGTCCAATAGCAAAATACAAAGGAGGGGCATAAGCAAACCCCAGCGTACGCTGGCTTGCCGGCGTATGCTGGCCTTATTCAGCAAAAGAGCATGGAGGGGCAGTGGGCAAGCCCAATGTACGCTGGCTTTCCAGCGTATGCTGGCCCTTGGGAATTCTGAGTTTAAACCCCGATTCCTCCTTCTTCCTCCTTCACTTCCTCCTCATTTCAAATTTCCATCAAATTCCCTCCAAGAACAAAAACTCCCTAATCCGAATTTGTTTTGCAGAGTCCGACTTCATTCGGTAACAAAATCATGATCCAACGATTGGGTTTTGCTCCCCTTGTCAAGGCCTTCGATTTGATCCCACCAATCCAACATGGGCAAGACTCCTATAAACAAGTGTCGTCGAGGTACAATAGAGCCAGGACAAAGCTCGCGTGCACCGTTCAATCTTACAGAGAGGTATGGTGCTCCTTTCACCATTCGTGAAGAGTTTGAGGGAGAGCAATTCCGTAAGTTTAAGAATTGCCGTTTCATTATTTATCAATTAATTGAATGGAGCGAGATGCGTTGGGCTGGATATGAACAAGAATTACAGGAAGCCATAGTCGAACTAGGTTGGGAGTACTTTACGACCATGATCGTTAAGGTTAATACTGTTGCTGTGATTGAATTTTATAGCACTGTAGTTGTTGCTCCGAATAACTCTTCATTTACTGCACATATACACGGAAAGATGATAACCATAGATGAAGATGTGTTGCATGAACTGATAGGAATTAAGCGTGGGGGAGGATCTATTGTAGTTTTTGACACTGATGCTGCTGCACACCGCGCTTGGCAAGCCCTAACAGGTTTAGCTCGCTATAAGACACAGTCCCCCTGTGTAGTTATTAGAGAACTCCACTTGTGTGTCTTGCATCGATTTATGGCAGCATGCTTTAGTGGCCAATTTAAGAGCAGTAAGGTCACGAAAACACAACTTTATGCTTTAGCTTGTACACACCACAAACACCCGTTTAACACATTTTTATTGATTATTGATGTGATTAAACGTACATTGGAATTGCCTAACCCCCGATGGCTAGGGCTTGGCCATATTGTTGCTGTGCTTGTTCGTAAGTTTGTTGCAGATCCACTAATGCCAGAAAGCACAATTGGGCCGTCGGTCATTGATCGAGACCAGCTGGTCAAATGGAGCTTGATGTCCAAAATAGGCACAGTTGAGCGCAGTACCAGAGAATACATAGTCATTCCATACATAGAGCATAAGGGTGTCAGGAGGTGCTTACAAGAAGAGGAAAATGTCCAAGTCCCAAAGCAGCAAGCGGACATCAACAACCTCGCCTAGCGAATCAGCAATCTGGAGATCGAAGTGCGCAACAATGCGGCTGACCAGGCAGATCACTAGCAACAATATTAGGAGGATCATGCCTACAACCAAGCACAATGGGAATGGCTCCGGAACCACCTCCAACCTCTACCGGACTAATGATCACACGCTTCTTCTTCTCCTTACTCTTGTTTAGTTTTTGATTTTAATTGTCATATTATGTTTGTTTTCTTTTTTTGTTATGCATGTTTTTCTTCACACATTGAGGACAATGTGTCTTTTAAGTGTGGGGGTGCATTGTGCATTGTGTGTGTTTTTTAGGTTATGCTTTATATTTTGTTATTTTGTGTTGATCTTGCTGTGCCTGTACCCTTTGTTATTTTGTTATTTGTATGTGATCGAGTCTATTTTGAGTGTGTTTTGTGTTTTTGATTGAAGTGTGTAGAGTCTGTTGCATATGATGAAAAATCCTTGGAATTTAAGACATATGCAATTATATCCTCGTTCATTTAGGCTAGTCGTTACACCTGGTAGACTAGACTAGAGAATTAACGAGAGACCTTGTGAGATTTTTGAGCCGATGCCGAGGACAACCTGTTCTCATTTTATTCATGAGGTGTGTGCATTGTTTGAGCGATGAGAGTGTTAGAAGATTACCTTGCATTACTCAATGAGGTAGAGAGTAGGGGTGAGCATTCGGATTATCCAAATCCGAACTATCCGAATTCAGATCTATCCGAACTATCCGAATCATATATTTCACTATCCGAATCCAAATCCGAATATTGAATTATCTGAATCCGAATATCCGAACTTTTTTTGGATTCGGATTCGGATAATCCGAACTATCTGAAAAACAAAACGACCAGTCATCCAAGATTTCATCCAAATTCAATAACTTCAAACAAAACCACCAGCAAACTAACAAAAATGCTCAAGTATTCGGAAAACTACAATTTCGGCTAACATAATTAAAAATTCATTACATCCAAATTCCAACAAAAACTGATGGTAAGTAGAAGGTATCTCCGTAGTTCTCTTCCTCTTCAATTACTCCCCCTGAAACCCGACCCAAATACGAAGGTTGAAGAACTCAGCCAATATCCTAAGGATAAAAATTAAACATAACACAGAAGATGAAGCATGCACTAATTGAACAACCACAGTCCGCCAAGTAGGAGGGGGAGATTCGGTGCAGCCCTTGATGGGTCCAAGAAGAACAATCGAGAGTTACCTCTTGGATGGGTTTGTTGTATTCCTTCGGGTCTACGAATTCAGTCATGACAAACTTCTTTGCTAATCGGGTACAAGTCGAAGCCAATGATCCTTGTCTCCTTGATGCTCCCACATGCCCCAATTCTAGCCTCTTCAAGAAATTCAATTTTTTTACTTTAGGGTTTCAAGAAATTCCACGGAAGAAAGAGAAGGGATAAGGCCTAAGAGTCCAAATAATTAAAAGGAAAGAAGAAACAGGGAGATAAAGGAGATAAGGGGGCGCGGATAAGGCTAAGGGTCCAAATAATTAAAAAGAAAGAAGAGACAGGGAGATTAAGGGCCATACCTTTTTAGATTTAAGCCCAGGCCCAACTGAAATTCGGATAATTCGGATATCCGAACTAATTTTTTCAATATCCGTATCCGAATCCGAATCCGAACTAAAAAGTTCGGATAATCCGAATCCGAATCCAAAAAGAAAATTATCCGAATCCGAATCTGAAAAAAAATTCGGATTCGGATTCGGACATCGGATATCGGATTAAATGCTCACCCCTAGTAGAGAGTGCCAAGGCCATCTTGATAAAGCCTAGAGCCTTAGAGCCAAAAACCCAACATTATCCATTGCATAGCCCCGTTGAGCCTAAACCTATTTATTGAATTACTAGTTGGAACCAATAATTTGAGCCGAATGTCTTCACCCCACCTACCTTTGACTACTTAGTCCGAGGAATTAGGTTATCATTGGGGAATATTTTGTGAGGGTTCACTTAGTAGTATAGTTTGGGGGGAATATCTTTTGTACATACATTGGGATGAAAATGGGTAAAATTGAGGCTAATGACCAAAGGTCAGGATAAATTGCTAAGTGGTAGTGCGAAATTGGGATAGAAAAGAAAAAAACAAGAGAAACAAGAAAAAGAAAAAGAAAAGAAAAGAGAAGAAAGAAAAAGAAAAGAAATTCTCTTGTGGAAAGTGAGAAAAGTGAAAAGAAGAAATCAAAGGATAAGTGGAATGTTGGAAAGAAAAAGGCACAAGTAAAAGTAAGCAACTTATTCCACCATTTTTGGTTCTTTAGGATGTGGGTAATTTGGGTTGAGTATACATGCATAATAAGGTGAGATATTTAGTTTAGTCAAGAGTTAGCTTTCTATGTAACCCTCGGATTAGGTGGTTTAGCCATCACCTCTATACTTATATCCTCCCACCTTTACCTTTAACCCCATTACAACCGAATGAAAGTCCCTTCTATGGCATGATCTACTTTGTTTCGAGTGTGCTTTGGTATAAAGTTTAACATTTTTAGACCTTGAACGTGCACACAAGAGTAGGATAGTTGACCACCATACACATGTGAGTTTAAATTAATCATATCCTACGAGTGGTTAACTCTCTAGTCCAGAACACTAGATGTGAAAACTTGATTAAATGATTAAGGGTATAATTGCCTATGGATTTTTGCATTCATAATGCTCAAGGGTGTGATGTGTGTGATTGTGGGGATGATCTTGTGACGAATGTTTGAATTCTGATGGCACCACTTGTTGGTTTTCTGATGCACTTTGCTTGGGGACAAGCAAAGAAGTAAGTGTGGGGGTGTGATGCATGTGATAACATGCATTCATTTAGTCTTAGTTTGTTAAGTTCTCGTCATGTTTTAGGAGATGTTTAGTCGAGTCTTGTCTATATTTTGTCTCATTTTATTTGCTTGGTCAAGGAAAAGATTGTCTGTTGATTTTGTGTATTTTGTAGGTGTTTTGGATCATTCGAGGAGTTGGAGAAAAGGTTGGTGATCATAAGCAACGAGTTGTGCAAGGATTGGAGACTTGAAGGCAAGACTTGCAGAGAAGGGGTAGTAGCTGACCCCAACGTACGTTGGCTTCCCAACATACGTTGGGACATCCAAGCCAGGAGAACAAAAAGGGGTAGTAGCAACGTACACTAGCTTCCGAGCGTACGCTGGCCCCTGACAGAGAACTTAAAGAAATACCTCACCAAACTTCCCACTTGGCTTGGTCTATTGCTTAGGTGGCAAGCACTCACGGGAGAGGACAAGAGGGGGAGTTGGCAGCCATAGAGAACAACTTGGAGGGGAGGAAAGAAGGAGCTTGGGAGAAAAAGAGTAAGATCAAGAAAGCTTAGCCAAGAAATCCTCCAAGTTGTAGATTTGGATTTTTAGACTTTACCATGTGTTTTTGGATATTGTTCTTGAGAATATTGAAATCAACCTTTGAATTTTATATTTGTTCAATGAATGCTTATTCGATGATCAAGGATGACAATTCGGTTTAGATCATAGCTTTCATACGCTTTTCTCAACTTAGTATTGTTAATGAATCCAGACCTGACAAACTTAGATTCGTAGCGATATTGAGCTTGTAGTTTAGAAGTATCGTTAAAAGATTGAGATTGACAACCTTGAGATTTTGTGATATTATTAGTAGCAATAGTGTTAGATCATCAACCCAACGATCCATTCGCTTAGCTTAAGATCTAGGAACACATAATCTAGTACTTGACGAACAATTTTCACTCGCTATTCCCTGTGGAGACGATCCTATTTATCACAATATTACTTGTGCGATCGTGTAATTCTTGCACGTATAATTGATCCAAGTTGGACAGCACCATATATCCTCGGATTTGGTAGCTTAGTTGCTATCATACATTTTACCTCACCTTTACCTTAGCTGGATTACAACCTTATGTTAAGTCCCCCCGATCATTAGCAATCATGCAACTTTGAGATATTACTAAGTAGGCTTAGGATACTTTAAAGACATTGGCAATGTATGCGAGTGATAGGAAGTTGACCACTTATAAATTGAGTGAGAAGAATTTCCAAATCCTCGAGAGTTCAACCTTCTAGTATCTTTTACATAGTTTTAACACTTGGTTAAACAATTAAGTGTAAGGTGTCTATCGGTTCTTACTCTTTGTGTTCTTGTTTATGAACTAGTTAAGTGTGGGTGATCTTTTGATGTGACCTTAAGGTTTCGAGGGAAGTTAAATTGCAAATTAGTCATGCCAAGTCTTTTTCTTGCTTTGTTTTATATTGTTTTGTCTTGTTTTGTTTTGTTTTGTTTTGTGATGTTGTTTTTGTTTGATATGTTTGAGCATTGCTTGAGGACAAGCAATGATTCAAATATGGGAGTGTGATGATTGTGAAAACACTCATCTTTTATGTGGGTTTTAGTGTCATTTTGTTTTTTGTTTTTAGTGTTCTTGCTTGATATGCATGAGTATAGTTCTTATATTGTGCATTGACTATTTTTGTGATGTCTTTTGATTCTTGTTGTGTTTTTTTTGTTTTAGGAGGTATGGTGCGTTGAAATGGAGGATGTGGATGCACCTTGGATCGCCATACGCAACTAGTTCGCCGGGAGGAAGGACATCGAAGATAAAGGCGAGATTGACCTCTTGCAACTAAAAGGGTGATAACGTTTTCATCCTACATCCGATGGAGGCATGTGAGATGGCTCTAGAAAGAAGACATCTGGTTCTAGAACTTTGTCTCTAATGGACTTCTTCCGATTCGGAGTCTAAAAGGGGCAAAACTCAACGTAAAAGTTGTGATCAAATTTTTGCCAAAGTTCCTCCGAGTGGGCCGAATTTGAAGGCTTGTTTTGGGCCCATGATGGGCTTCTTGAACTAAATCCGTGGCTTCCATTTGAAGAGGAGAAATGAACATTTTTAGCTTGGCTTTAACTTTTGTGAAGGGGCAAGTTGGATGTTTTGTATTATAAACTTACATTATTAACACTTTAGACATACTTTAGACATTCATTTTTTTCCACCAAGTTGGCAATTATTGTGTTCTTTTTTGTAAGAACTTAAAGAGCTTGAAGGAAGAAGGGAGGAAGCTTGAAGATCATCTTGATATTTCTTTAACTCCCTCCTTGTTCATGCTTTGTTTAATGATTTCAATAAACATGTTGAGTTTTTCGTTTTAATATGTGTGAGTAGTTCATTTATGGGTTAGGTGCCTAGATGACATCTATTTAGTCAATGATTTGGGGGGGGTGTTTAAATGCTTAGGATTATGTTCTAGTAAATGAGTTTAAAGCTCGGTCTTAATTGATCACCTAGACCATGATTATGTTTGATGCTAATCGCCGAGAGGGGTTAGGATTATTGGATCGATTGACTAGTTGACTAGTTAACTTTTCATGAGAGATCTCATAAGGTAATTAGTTGTCCTAAGGGTGGTACTTACAATTAGTAATTAGTGAGATTAGGTGACCATATTATTGCGAGAGCACGTTTAGTTCATTTAAGCCTTGTCAAGGATCAATTTAGACTATTTATGGCGAGAGCATGAATAGGTTGCATTCGAAACACTCGGATCATAAAATGGACTTAGTAAACCCCTTGAATCACTTGATTGTTTAGATTGTCATTGGTACCTAGCCCACTTGTGTTTAATTTGTTAAATCATCTTATTAAGTACTTGTGATATTTGGCATGATAGATTGTGTGTTGGAAATCCATCTTGTTAAGTTATAGTTATATGTCCAATAATTATTTTTAGTGATTGGAATTGTCAAAACATTCTCATTATCATTTAGTCCTAAACTAGTGGTGAAGTCAAATTTGCGCCCTATAACTGAGTCTTTGTGGGACGACAATTCCTTACTTACTCTATATTGCGAGAGAGGGTAAAATTTCTTCCTTTCAAACATGCCAAAATAAATCATTTGATCATACTAGTGCAAACTACTTGATTATAATAGAATAAACTATTCAAACTAATCCAACTACTAGTGCAAACCATTTTATTATAATAGTGTAAACTAATTAAAGAGCTAGTGCAAACCATTTAATTGTAATAGTATAAACTATTTGAATTACTAGTGCAAATCATTTGATCGTAACAGTGTAAATCATTCATTCTACTAGCGCAAACCATATGATCGTAAGAATCTAACTATTGAAACTATTAATGCAAATCATTTAATTGTAATTGTGTAAACAAATTAAACAACTAGTGCAAACCATTTAATTGTAATAGTATAAACTATTCGAAGTACTAATGCAAATCATTTGATCGTAACAGTGTAAATCATTCATACTACTAGCGCAAACCATATGATCGTAAGAATATAACTATTCAAACTTCTAGTGCAAATCATTTGATTGTAATTGTGTAAACTATTCGAATGACCAATGCAAACTATTTGATCGTAATAGTGTAAACTATTTGAACTACTATCGCAAACCATTGGTCATAATAATGTAAACTATTCGAACTACTATCGCAAACCATTTGATTCTAATAGTATATACCATTCAAAATATTAGTACAAATTATTTGATCATAAGAGTGTAAACAATTCGAACAACTATCGTAAACTATTTGATCATAATAGTGTAAACCATTCGAACAAATAGTTCAAACCATTTGATCATAAGAGTGTAATCTATTCAAACTACCAGCTCAAACTATTTGATCATAATAGTATAAAATATTCAAACTACCAATATAAACTATTTGATCGTAAGAGTGTAATCCATTTAAATGACTTGTACAAACTATCTGATCATAATAATGTAAACCCATTCAAGGAGCCAACATCAAGGTGTATCCTAAGAACAAACACATCCCAAAAAGCTTAAAACACGAGAAGAAACTAAACAGATTTAAAGCAAGTAAAAAAGAGGATTGATTTCAACCTAAAATATGATGACAAAACAAACAATGAACGCCATCAGCTAGAGGAGATGTATATAACAAGGATCTTGGCCACATTATCGTTAACCCATATGGTGACCTTATCCAAAAAAAGTCTATTCTCTCGCTACTGCAAACAAACTCTGCGAATGACCAGAACATCCTAACAAAGTCTTCTCGCTTATCTATATTTGCTCGACATTATTGGTCCTCCTTCTTTTCAGCTAATTGCGAGCCTCTTTTCCTTCTGCCCGCTCATTTTGCTAATGCTTCCGTTAAGAAATTTACTTCAAATCTACTTAAAACTGGATGATCAGTCATTTGTTCAGACTTCCTGGCGTGTACCAACTAGGGGTGGCGTACGCCTACTCTTTACTAACTTAAACTCCAGCACACACCAATTTGATCTGGTGCGAGCCAAAAGTTCTCGAACAAACTGACCTGGCGTGTGCCAAGAAGGGCTGGCGTACGCTAAGTTATCAGCAGAATTATAGCAGATTGTAACAATGAGTAAGTACAAGTTTGTCAATCCATAGAGATTGAGTTTTAGGCCTACTTTAAGGTTTACTTACTTAACTAGGATCAGATTATGAAGTTTTGTTGTTGAACTCTAAAGCACAAAAATAAAGCTAACAAGAACTAACACTTAGATAGTTTTGAATATAAAACAAGATATAAACAACTTAATAACTAAAAGTGAGCAAGGTACCCAAACCAGCAACATAACCATAAGATATAGAGGGTTTTTAGTGTATGTGATGTAGTCCGAGTGAATCTAAGGTAACTAATCCTCACTATCACATAAGACTAGCCAAAGTTACTCATAAACTAGACTTAGAATGGTTATATATGTTCGTTCGACCCCACCAACCATCTAAACTAGCAAAGAACCAACTATATGCTCCACTCCAAGAACCATTAGTAGGTCACCAAGAAGATTTCTCTCTTAGCAAGAGTCTCATCATCAAACCAACCTATCCATCAATTCTATCTCCTTTTGGTCTCAAGTTTTGACTAGCTACTAAGGCTTGTGATCAAGCAAGTTTAAGCAATAGTATCAAGCACGTTGATAAGAACACAAACATGAACATACACACCTCACAACCGTGGCTACATCAAAGGTAACAAGGCACCAAACTCATTTAACTACTCACATATACTATTAACTAACATCATAAGCATAAACATAGACAAAGAGTAAAAAGGAATGGAGACTTATCAATACTCCAAGCTCCCCCTCTTCAAGTCCACATTCTTCAACCAGAAAACAATACTACTTAGTGAAATATTTACTATCTAATATATGTAATATGTATCTCACAAACAAAGGCAAAAAGCCTTATATACTAACTAACTCATGAGATAGTTTACAAAATATCTAATATAACTTATCTAACTAAAATATCTAACCTAAAATATCTAAAAAGGAGTCAGCAACTTGTCCCATTCCTTCCTAAAAGCTTTAAGTTGACCTTGTCAAATCTTGCATTTTGTTTGTCCAACACTCAAATTATTTTACTTCTATCAATCAGGTCTGGCGTACGCCAAGTCATCTGGCATATGCTAGCTTTCGCGTTTTCCTTCTCCGAGTGCAAATGGTCGTCTGAGTAAATGGTCGTCTGAGTAATAGTTACTTGGTGTGCGCCATGTAGGCTTGACATGCACCACTTGACTGTGCATTGCATTCCTTGGCTTCGCATCTTCCCTCTTGTCCTTGGCTTCGCGTGCTTGCTTGATCATCCTCTACTTCTCTTCAAATAGGCTCTTAAAAACTAACATTATGACAACTAAAACACAACTAAATCAACCTAAAATACTAAGAATAACCTACTAAAAAGACACGACAAATGAGTGTTTTTGACACTCATCATCAGCCTCCCTCTTAGAGTCAAAGGTGTTGCAGAGGATGATTTCTGTAATCTGTAGCTAGTCTTGGATCATCTAGCTGACTCCTAGATGGTTTCTAAACTCCATTCACAACAAACAATGAGCAATCGCCAGTGATGCAGTCCACTAGCATCGACAATGATGTTGATGAACTTGCAAGAGACAATGGTTGGCAGAGAAACTGAATTATAGTTTTATTTGTTTTGGAGAGATATGAAGAGTTTGAGAGAATAAAATCATTTAATGACCAAAATAGCCCCAATAAATTTTGGCCTTTGGATCTTGTTATAATTATAAAAAAATTAATCTAATAGCTCACTTTTTATCCACATTGGTCCTACATCATCTTACCCATCTAGGACCAAATCCACTTCCAGTAATTATAAGTATTACATTAAAAGGTAAATAATCATATATTATGTGATATTACAACTGTGTGGGGAATAATAAATACCAACAGTATGCTACTCAACTTATCCAAAATCCAAATCCTCCTTGGAATAGTTTGCATGATTGAAGAAGATCTAATATATTCTCAATTAAAATATAAGTTGATTTCATAACTCTTCAACCCCAACTTTTGTGCAAAGAAATAGAGGGTGGTTGAGTGGGGCCAGAAAAAACTATGTATATTTTTTATGAACATCAGAAAAAATTATTAGCCTGGAGAATTAGCAAGTACAAATTCTGAAACAATGATTGGGATGTTAGCCTACGAAAATTAATAACTAAAAATTCTAATCAACACTTGGATCTTACTAAAATAAATACTAAAAATACACTCTATTATAATATTGAACCACTTCTTAGGAAAGCCAAATTTGAGCATTACTTTATAAAGAAAAGTCTAATTCACAAGGTCATATACCTTCACAAGGTCATAGATATTCAAAAGAAAAGCAAAATTTTTTTTACTACCATTAGTTATTAAACTATAGAAAGTTTCATGAGTAATAATGATGTTGTCTTAGATACTTCTATTTTTTATAGAGGCACCTTGATTATTAGTGATCAAAGATTTCATAAGAAGTTGTAAGTATTAGAAATAATCTCAGAGTATACTATATAAGCAAAGTTGCAAAGATCAATAAGTCTGAATTCACCAATATTAACAGTCTTAGGAATTAGAATAGGTGGATTTTATTAAGCTCTTTACGAACCTTACTAGAGGAGAACAATCATCTCACCAAGTTGATTAAATCTCTAAAAATAATGGCCTAGTACTTGGAATAATCAATCCAGACACCAAATGCTTGGAGTTGAGCAATATGATTTCTCTACCTCTTAAGGGTAATAGAAGTGTGAAAAAAGAAAGTGTTCCTATCATCTCACTTGAGCTATTTAATCCTAAAACTTTAGTGCTAAAATATTCTATCCTTGTCATACAACTCACTAAGTTTTTTTATGATATTTTTTTCATGATCCTTACATTGAATGGCATGGTCAAAAGGCTGAATGGAAGCAAGAAGCTGTAAGCTTCTCAATCCTATGCTTCTTTCTCTCATTCTTGTTTCTACTCTAGTACGTAAGATCAATGGTAAATTTTATAATTGGAAAACAATAAAAGGATCAACATAGACTGCATAAGACCGAGAAAGATTAATAATCTCCCTACAGTCTTATTCTTTAGTCTAGTAGTTCCTGAACCTAAAGAGTCTCTTAAGAAATCTAGAAAAATTAGTGTCTAATAGAAGAAAACATAGTTTTAGCCTAGAGAAATAAGATTATGTATAATTTGAGCTTTGGAAAATAACTTTCTCTAAAGTTCTACCACTAAGAACTCTACCATGACTCTAGAACATATTATTAGAGTCAAACCTCTTATTTGACTAGGTGAACTGACTGCCATTAAAACCTAGATCCATAAGTTCACCATCCTACATAAACTCTTAGAAAAGATTCATTTGCCAAATGTTAGGTAGGTAACTCGCTTTTCTTTACTCGTTAATCTGGACAAGGTTGAGGTCATCCAAAATAAGCCAAGGCTAATCAAAGTAAGCAGTGACTATATTGAGACTAGTCAAGAACCTTTCCTTTTTAGAAGAATCAGATTTCTCATACATAAAAATAATCATACAAGATAAACTATTCTTACTATCATAATACTTAGTATCAATCAAATTCTTAGAGATAGACAAAATATCAAAAACAACATTATTTGTCCACCTCCAAGCAAAGCCTCTATAAAGGCCAATAGGGTAAACATAGAAATAGTTTTAAGAATGGCAACTATGGTGTAACTTCTCTAGTTCCACTCTTTGTTATCATATTTTTATGAGAAAGACAATTTGTATTGAGTGATTTTGGATGAGTCCCTTAAGGACTTGAACTGTTAAGGGTTGACCTAATTTCTAACAATTTCAAGAAATTTTTTTTGTCAATTCTCATGTGACAATTACCTATCACTTGGTTAAATTAGGGTAAAAGAGGTCTGTGAGGAGGATGGATTATGTTTCTTAGCACATAGTTCTTCATGAATTAGTGAGTGTCATCCTTGCTCATTTCTCTTATGATTTCTTACAAGAAGAGGATTTCTTAATAGAAGAGGAATTCACTGCTTAAGGATTTCTCATCCCAAGTGTAGATTTAACTAGAATTGGATGGACCCCAATTGAAAAACCACTAACCAGAGCTTAAAAACATATAGAACTAGAGAAACCAAGAGATAGATTAACATTTGATAATAAATATTTTAATATTTATGGATTTTAGTTTATGGTTTTATGAATTGTTTGTTGTCTTATGAGTTTAGGTTATGTCGGTATTGGGTAAAAAAGGTTGTGAGAGTCAAGATCGATCTCGTGATAGCTTAGAGGCTCATTACAAGGTCAACTTAACTATAAGTAGCTAAGGGTGGTCGAGACCAGACTACTTCTACCTAACTACTACCTAGACTAAAGTTAGAGCTTGATAAAGTTGAGTTGATTGGTGTGTGATTGATGTTTGATCTCTTTTATCTTCCTTTAATGTCCTTTATATAGGCGTAATACTCTATCTTCTACTTGCATTCAAACTCCTTCAACACTTATCTTGATGATGTTATCCTTATCTAAGCAGAATATTTATCCTATTTTTACTAAGACTTATATTCTCTAGTTAATTAAGAGTCCAAATTTATCACCTTCTCTCTTGAGAGACCGATAGCATACATTTCTTGACACGGTTCATCAACATCCAAGAGCCTCTTAGGGTCATTAACCCTTTCTTAAGGAAATATGACTTAGCCCTTCACAACTTCTTAATGTGATAAGTCGAAGGTCATGAGATCCTTAGACTCTCGAAGCCTCTTGGTGCCATAAGGCAATAGTTACAAAAAATTTTCCTTTCGAAGTCTCTTGGTGTCACAAAGCAAAGGTCATAAGACCTTTTACCTTTCGAAGTCTCTTGGTATCACAAGCAGAAGGTCATGAGACTCTTTGCTTTTTGAAGCCTATTGGTGTCATAAAGAAAAGGTCATATGACCCGTAGCCTTTCAAAGCCTCTTGGTGTCATAAGGCAAAGGCCATGAAACCCCTTGCCTTTAACACTTTGCCCTGCCAAGAATTCAATATCCCCTTTAGAGGATAAAATATCGATTTAATCACCCTTGGCATGTAAAGTGCTTCTCAAGTCACTCATTCCCCCATTTGGCCAAGGAGAAATGTGCACCTAATTCTTCCTTGGGAGGGAAAATTATTACTTTGGTCACTGTTGGCATGTAAAGTTCTTCTAAAAGTGATCCATCCCCCTTTTGGTCAAGGAAATATACACATAGGCTCCCCTTTAACGGAAAAAATATCACCTTAGTCACTTTTGGCATGTATAATATTTTCAAAAGTTACTCGTCCCTTCTCAAAAGGTAGAAATGTTGCATTGGCCACTCTTTAAAGGTGAAATATCCATTTCCCATCCTCTAAGGAAAAATACATTCAGACTCCTTAATTGACTCTAAATCAAGTCACTCCTAGAAGGAAAAATATATAAAATGATCACTACGGGAAGGGTAAATAGTTTATTATGATACCCCGTATATGTACTGTGTGAAAGGCTTAAGTGATTTGATTGTTACTATCCATACCAATAAGGTGCACCTTCTTTTCATGCACACATCCTGAAAGAACTCCAAGGTTAAATGCGTTTGGCCGAGGGTAGGATCAGGATGGGTGACCTTCTAGGAAGTTTCCCATGGTGCGTGCGAGTGAGGACAAAGCATATAGAAAAGACCTGTATTGATACAGTGGAGCTAGTCGGTCAAATCATGGGGCGTTACATTTGGTATCAGAGTGACCTTGGCTTGTGTGGTGTGATTCGGGGACCGAATGTACCTACAAGCGAGAGAGTCTGGGATTGTGTGTATCTGGTGCAACAAGGACGTCACATATTTAAGGAGGGGTGAATATGATACCCCATATATGTATTGTGTGAAAGGCTTAAGTGATTTGATTGTTACTATCCATACTAACAAGGTGCACCTTCTTTTCGGGCACACATCCTGAAAGAACTCCAAGGTTAAACGCGTTTGGCCAAGGGTAGGATCAGGATGGGTGACCTCCTGGGAAGTTTCCCAGGGTGTGTGTGAGTAAGGACAAAGCATGCAGAAAAGACCTGTGTTGGTATAGTGGAGCCAGTCGGTCAAATCACAAGGCCTTACATTTATTAACCCCTCAAATGGGTGTTTTTATTCCGGCTTCAACAAGGCCCCTGTATAGTGACATTTCAATTCATTTGAATGAGAAGAGTCACCATGTAAGTTTTCATTCTCCTGCCCAACTCTTCAACTTCTTTTCAAATATATTCCTTTAGTAACTAGACCAAAATGCCCCTTTAAACTCAATATATTCCTTTAGGCAAGTCTACTCACTTTTTCACTCTCTTTCATTTCTCCCAAAACTTTAACCTTAGTCAGCTCCAACATTTCCTTCAAGTCGAGTGGACAACTGAGAGCTGAAGCCTCCTATCGTAAGCTGTGGCCTTAAGTTACTGGCCTCTATCGACCTCGAGTCAAAGCCGACAAGCCTCCTTTGTATTGAGCAGATTTCAATCTCCTCCTTCGGCCCTCTCACCTTGGGTTTGAGCTCTCTCTTGACTCATGGTTTCTTCTAGTAGTTGGTGTTAGTCCCCCTTTGCTCCTTTGTGGATTTGTGTTTTTTCCTCTAGAAAGATATGCCTTGCTTATTGTCTCTTAGTTGTTGCCCACCAAGTGTTCGATGATATGCATGCACCCTTCTTGTAGTTTGAAATTGAGTAGATGCCTTAAGCTTTGGCCTTTGATGAGTGAGGTTGAATTGTGTTTATGCTTGAGGTGTTATAAGCAAGAAAACCTTATAAGCCTTGTTCGGGCAAGAGCCACACCACGCCTCTTCTTAGGCATGGGTCTTTCGACCTTTAAGTTGGTAAATAGCTTACTTGCCACCTATACTTGTGAGATTTTTGGTCAGCCATCCTTGTATAAGCGAGGGTCACACCATTGGGTGAGAGTTGCTCCATACCTCCTTTTAGACATGAGTTTTTAAACCCTCTACTAGGTGAATATGTTAGTCTATTTTGCCATCCCCTCTCACAAGACTTTGGGCCGGCCATCCTTACTTGAGTGGGGGTCACGTCGAAGCCTTATGACAACGTGGGTCTTTGACCCTTCGATTAGGTGGGTGCATTTGCTCCTTTTGTCATTCGTGCTCATAGAACCTCTAACCGGCCTTGCAAGGACCAAATTTGATAAGCTTACTTAACTCATTTTTGCCTTTTTGCAAGTAGTCTAGCTTATTATGGAAGATCATGTGGCTAAGGTTTGTTCAGTAGAAGAGGATTATGGTGAGGATATCAATACCATCCTCTTGGACGATGACCACCTAAAGGATGATCCACATGTCTCATGTTCGGGTGGTAACCTGCCTGGCTGATCAAGGTCATCATTGGTCCTACACCATCCTCTATGAGGCAAGAGAGCTTCATCTTTGGTCCTACAGTCCGCAATGTCAAATGCCTAGCTGTTGAAAGTCTCCTTGCTATACATCTTAAGGACAATCTACTCTTACAAGGCAAGAGGATAGAACCGAGTGACTGGGGTTGAAGGTCTAATTTGTTAGTGGTTTTAGGGCTAAATGTCACTAGTTTCATGTGTGGTGTTATTAGTTTTAGGGGTACATTAGTTTTTCCATTTTGTATTGTTAGTTTTAATGTCATATATAATGTCATAGGTTCTAAATAGTTTTAAGACTGGTTTGGCTAATTATTGACACTGATTTACATGTATAATGTCATTGGTTTAAAATGATTATAAGGTTGGTTTCTAATATTAGTTTTCAAATATTCTATAAGCATAGAAAAATGTTGAATTACACACTTTTAGACCTTGACACCCAAAATAAAAAAGCGTTTGTTACTATAACGATGAGGGATTGTTTTAGTTTGTAAATACGATGATGAATCACATTTAGTTGTGAATGTGATCATACTAGTTTTGTTTATTCATGACACTACTTTTGATGTATAATCATAATTGTTTTACTATATCACAATGTTGATTTTATGTTTCAAGAGATTAGTTTTTTGTGTGATTTTATGTTTCAAGAGATTAGTTTTTTTTGTAACAATACTAGTTTTGATGTATAGGAAAATTAGTTTTATATTTTAAGAGATAAGTTTTCTTGTCTAACGATACTAGTTTTGCTGCACACACACCTTGCGGAAACTCTGTTCACAAACCCAAATCACAATAGCAAGGTTAACCTCTGACCTTCCGAAACCAAACGCTGCAAACAACTCAAAACAATGGAACAACGGTATAAGAACCATTCAACCACTTCATCTTCAACGATATCACATATAACTTAAACTCAGACCATATCCACCATAAACAACCCCTTAAATGACATCCCCTGTATGTAATTGACATCTCAGAATCCCACACTCAAACTCAGATTCTCAAAGTTCATCAGATCAAGCTCAATTCTTTAAAATCGTGCAACTACAGACTCAGCCAGCAAGTCTGATATTCAACAAAGTGTACAGACCAATTCCCTTGACCAAAACATACATAAGAGACATTTCGGGAAAGCACATGAAGTCCTCTACAAACTCTTTCACAACACCCAACTCAAATTTGGAGCCTAAGAACACTTACCAAGCCAATCTTCTTCCTGTCGCTCAGCTGAGTACCTCAACAGCTGCTTTCAGTTCAAAACTGATTTTCTGATGATTCCTTGATCCAAAAATCAAGTGTAATAAATCGTTAGAAAGCTTAGAGACTCCTCTACAATCGGTATAACAACACCCAAATCCAATTCAGAGTCTAAGTCCACTTACCAGACTCGTTTTCCTCGATAAGTTCAGCTGTGTCCTATTCAACAACGTCCATATTCAAAGCGACTTTGCCATTGATTCCCTGATCCAAAATCCTCATATGATATACCAAACGAAAGGTATAGATGTCCTCTACAACTATCTTCACAGGTCTAAAGTCCATAACTGAACGGATCTATGCTTACCGATTGATTCTTCTTCGACCTGCTTCTTTCCCTCTCCTTCAGCCTTCTCACTTCTCTCTCTTCTTTCTCTTAATAATTTCGTGTAATGACTGAGAGGATAAGTGCTTTGTCTCTCCAAGATATATTCTGAGCCATGTGAAGAGGTGGGTGAGGTCCAATTACAAGAAAACCCCCTCTTCAACTTAACCTAGGTAACAAACAAGAAAGCTATGGTCCAATCAGATTCGTTCTCAAGCAAGCAGCTGAAGAATGACGACCTTCTTTTCATTTTTTGACAAACTGGTCGTGATACCTTTTGTTCCGCAATGTGTCTAGTTTCCAAATCAGTTAGAATTGCTCAATTCGGACTCACGACGAGAAAGTTGCGGCCATTTAACTACAAGCAGGTCAATCTGTTCGAGCCAAGCAACAACTTCACAAATCCGAAAATGCACTAAGGCATTGTACTTGTCGAAACCAAACTCTGACGACATTCATTCACAAACTTGAATACTTAAAACCACATATCAAATGCAATTGACGCGAAGTGTCGCAAACTGACTAACTAATTTTCGAGTCTCACAATTCTCCCCTCCTTATAAAAATTCGGTCCCCGAATTTACTTACGACAACTTGAAATGTAAAGAACTTACTTGTTATTCAAATAGGTGCGGAAACTTTCCTCGCAAATAATCCTCTAACTCCCAAGTAGCTTCCGACAGAGAATGATTCTGCCACAAGACTTTCACGAAAGATAATTCCTTAGTCCGTAGCTTTCTCACTTGCCTATCCAAAATCTGTATCGGCTTTTCATCGTAGGTAAGATCGTCACAAAATTCCACACTTGGTTGATCCAAAACATGCGAAGAGTCATGTAGATATCTCTGGAGCATGGAGACATGGAATACCGGATGAATATGTGAGAACGCAGGTGGTAATGCCAACCGATAGGCCACTTGACCAACCCGCTCTAAGATCTCGAATGGTCCCATATATCTCGGACTCAACTTACCTTTTTTTTCAAATCTCATAACACCTTTCATCGGAGAGACCTTGAGGAAAACCCTTGAACCCACTTCAAATTAAATGTCTTTTCTCCTCTTATCGGAATACGACTTCTGTCTACTCTGCACTGTCAAAAGTCTCTTTCAAATCACTTTGATCTTCTCGACCGTATCGTCCAAAAGTTCAAGACTCACATTCTGCTTCTCCCCAACATCATCCCAATACACTGGTGATCTACACTTTCTGCCATATAATGCTTCGTACGGTGCCATCCGAATACTACTCTTATAACTGTTGTTATACGAGAATTCCATTAGCGACAAATAAACTTCCCAGCTACCTCCGAAATCAATCACACACGATCGCATCATATCCTCGAGAATTTGTATTGTCCGCTCTGACTGTCCATCTGTCTGAGGATGAAATGCTGTGCTTAAATCTAAATGAGTGCGCATGGCATCTTGAAATTTCTTCCAAAATCGAGATGTGAAATGTGTCCCTCAATCGGAGACTATCGAAATCGAAACTCCATGCAATCGAACAATATGATCAATAAACAACTGAGCAAACTTCGCAGCATCATACGTACTCTTGATTGGTAGAAAATACACTGACTTCGTCAATCTGTCTACGACAACCCAAACTGAATCAAATCCTTACGGTGAAGTCGGAAGACCCACTAACAGATCCATCCTAACTCGCTCCCACTTCCATTCTGGAATATCCAATGGTTGCAACAAACCTGATGGTCGCTGGTGTTTGGCCTTGACTTGTTGATCACTAACGAACTTGAGCAAGACTTTCCAAGTATAGTTGTTTCTCTTTTGCAGGGCTATGAAGATGTGTTCCCCAATGAGTTACCACCAGGTTTGCCACCAATAAGGGAGATTGAGCATCAGATTGACTTCGTCCCGGGTGCCACAATTCCAAACCGTCCCGCATATAGGAGCAACCCAGAGGAGACAAAGGAGCTTGAGAAGCAAGTCAACGAGCTTTTGGAGAAGGGGTACGTACGTGAGAGCATGAGTCCATGCACTGTTCCAGTCCTACTTGTGCCCAAGAAGGATGGATCGTGGAGAATGTGTGTTGATTGTCGCGCAGTCAACAACATCACAGTGAAGTATCGTCACCCTATTCCTCATTTAGATGACATGTTAGATGAATTACATGGTTCTTGCATGTTTTCTAAGATTGACGTGATACATCTTCGTGGAACCCAGATGTATACTATAAACTCTCCCGTATGCCTAAGCCATAACGTCCTTCCTTACATCTCCGATATCAAGTACGACCAACTGAGTATCGTAGTATAAAATGCCATTTGAACTAAGATGGAATTTCAGCAATTTACCTTTCTCGACCTTTTCCATCATCTTCGTCAACTCAAGATCATCTCGCTGAAGTTCTACAACCCGTCCACGTAAAGTTGGTTGTAAATATAACTCGCCTAACAACATAGCCTTTCTTCCGTCAAGCTTTGTCATCAACTCCAAACCTTGCTCGACCATCTTGTGAATGCACAAAATCAAAGGTCTTCGCGTTACAGACATATGCGCCAAACTACCCACTAACTTCTGACTCAAAGCGTCAGCCACAATGTTAGCTTTGCCTGGATGGTAATTGATAGTGCAATCGTAATCTTTCAAAAACTCCATCCATCTTCTCTGTCGTATATTTAGATCCTGCTGATCAAAAATATACTTCAAACTCCTGTGGTCCATGAAAATATCAAACTTCTCACCATATGAGTAATGTCTCCAAATCTTTAGCGCAAAAACCACGGCACCCATTTTCAAATCGTGCACTGGGTAATTATGCTCATGCTTCTTCAATTGTCTCGAGGCATACGCAATCACATTCCTTTCCTACATCAAAACACACCCCAAGCCAATCTTAGAAGCATCGCAATAAACTGAGTACTTCCCACTCGCAGACGGTAAAGCCAAAATCGGAGCATTTGTCAACAAATACTTCAATTCCCGAAAACATTTCTCACAATCCTCTGTGTGTACTTCACATTCTTCTGAGTCAGTCGTGTTAATGGAACGGCCAAAGTAGAAAAGGCTTTTACGAACCTTCGGTAATATCTAGCCAATCTGAGAAAACTTTATACCTCCGTAACGTTGGTAGGAGTCGGCCAATTCACCACAGCCTCGATCTTCTTCGGATCAACTGACACTCTATCCTTTGAAATCACATGTCCCAAAAATGCCACACTTTGCAACTAAAATTCACACTTAGAAAGTTTAGCATACAACTCATTATCCAACAACGTCTTTAAAACCAATCGCAGATGTCTCTCGTGTTCTTCCTCAGTCCGCGAATAAACCAATATATCGTCAATGAAGACTATCACAAACTGATCCAAGAATGGCTTAAACACCCGATTCATTAAACTCATAAAGAACGCAGGAGCATTCGTAAGGCCAAATGGCATAACTAAGAATTCGTAATGACCATACCGAGTTCTGAAAGCTGTCTTGGTCACATCTTCCTTTCGGATCCTCAACTGATGGTACCCTGACCTTAAGTCAATCTTCGAAAACCACTTTGCATCTCGCAACTGATCAAACATGTCATCGATACGAGAAAGAGGATACCGGTTGCGGATCGTTACCTTATTCAGTTGCCGATAATCAATGCAGAGTCGTAAACTCCCATCTTTCTTCCGAACAAATAATACTGGAGCACCCCACGGTGAACACTTGGTCGAATATACTCTTTATCCAGCAAATCCTGCAACTAAATCTTCAACTCTTTTAACTCAGCAGGTGCCATACGATACGGTAGTATCGAAATTGGCTCAGTGCTTGGCATCAGCTCAATACAAAACTCAATCTTCCTCTCTGGAGGTAAACCTGGCAACTCATCCGGAAAAACATCCGAAAACTCTTTCGCAACAAGAATATCATCAACAGACACCTTTTCCACATCAACTTCTTTAACAACAGCTAGATAACTAACGCAACCCTTCCGTAATTATCTGGAAACCTTAAGACACGAAATGAGCCTTGGCGGAATCATCATCTCATCGCCCCGAAACATAAATTCTGACTCACCCTCAGGCTTGAACTTCACAATCTTACTAAAGCAATCTACCGTAGCATGATAACACGAAAGCCAATCCATCCCCAAAATCACATCGAAATCCTCAATGTCCAACATATGCAAATCGGCCAACATCTCGTGGCCATCCACAACAATCACACATAATGCAAGTACTAAATGCACGTGAATGACATGACTCGAAGGAGTACAAACATCTAACGGAACATCTAATGACACAGGAGAACTATCAAATGATCTCGCAAATTGGGGTGACGTAAATGAGTGTGTTGACCCCGAATCGAATAATACTCGAGCACTTGACAAGCCTATAGGGAGTGTACCTGAAACCACATTCCTAGACGCCGTAGCATCTTTCCTGGTAAGTGCGTACACATGAGTAGGACCAGCATCACTTTGCTCCATCGGCTCCTTTCCCTGAAGACCCGAATTCTCTCCCTGGTGACTCTGGCTAACCGAACTCCGATATTGCTCTTGTGGTTGACTGGATAGGCTGGTAAGTTGCGCGTACTCTCTTGCCTTAGCTATGCGGCAATCTTTGACTTGATGCCCAAATTTACCGCATCCAAAGAAAGCTCCCGATTATCTATAACATGGTCTTTCAGGATGATACCTTCCACACTGCGAACAATTTCCTTCAGATTAGGCTTGGCTAGCCGATTGGCCTTGACCTCCTGACTGACCGCGAGAACCATTTCCTCTTCTGAATCCTCTACCAAATCTTCCTCCTCCTCTCGATAAATTGGATTGAAAACTCGGCCTTTGCTGCTGTTGTCCAAAACTTTGGTTCGAACCATATTGTGGTAGCCTATCAAATCGCTGCACCTTAGCTTGCCTTTGTGCTGCAACTCGCTCGTTATCTCGCATTTCCAATGTCCTTGCATAATCCACGGCCGCCGAATAAGACTGAAAGCCACGCAGATACATGACTTTAAACATCGCATCATCCAACCCATGAATAAACCTCTTCACCTTTTTCTCCTCCGTAGGAATCAAATTCTTGGCGTAACGAGAATAATAACCAAACCTCTGGTCGTACGCCGCTACCGTCATCTCCGGTGTCTTTACCAATCTCTCGAATTCGAACCCACGAGCATCTTGCAGACTTTTAGGTAGGAAGCGATCTACTAAAGAATCGCTAAACTTCTTCCAAGTCCATCCGGTTGATTCCACAGTCTGGAACCACACTCCTGCCTCACCTGTCAACTTGAACGCAGCAAGCTCTACCATCCTCTTGTTATCGCAATTCAGGATCTTCAACTTCTTTTCCATTTCATCGAGAAACACTTAAGGATCATCACAAACACTGGAGAAAATAGGTGGCTCTAACCTCAAAAATTCGGTCAACGAATTATCTCTCGGAGTCATAGCGGCTTTCTTCTCCATTGCACTTTATTGAGTCGCGATAAATTTCTCCATCGCCATCATTACCCAATCCACTGCATCACCACTATGCTTTTTATGCCCCGAAGTACCACCAACTGACTGATCTCTCTCAACGGTCGTAGCCTTGGCAGTAGTGGCTTGCTCAACTACAGGTGTAGGCTCCACGGTAGCCTCATCCCTATGCCCTTCGGAGTTTTCACCATGCTCCCTCATCGTAGTGTCTACCCCTCTACGTGTCATAGGCATATCCTCCCTATAGAACAAGTCACTGCTTAAGAGGCCAAATGAAAGGCTTAACCAACAGAAGATAATGACACGACAGATCCTATGCTCCGTAGGGTACAACAAAACACATTCAATAACGCACTATACAACACAATCAACCTTAGGCTCTGATACCAACTTTGTCACGACCTGCGCTAAGGTCCGTGACCGACGCTAGACCATACGACAAACATCATAAATGTGCAACCTAGCAAGCCTCAAAACATCACACGCAATCCATAAAACTCACATTGAACCAAATGCGGAATATACAACATAAGTAAAGATGGTACACAAACCATCATCGTAAATCCGAACAAAACATCTCCAAAGACAATCCAAAAGCGGAATTCAGGATCAACATCTCAAAACCACTATGTACAAAGAGACACAAGTCTGGATGTCACGATCCGTAACCTAGTGGTCGCGACCGGCGCAAGGATTCGACTAAAACTAATGTCAATTGAATCCATGCAAGCCTCATAAATGTAAACCTGAATATATAACATACCTATACATCAAAATTCATCATGCTCGTAAACCTCACAACTATACAACAGTCTACATCATCAACTACATCAAACATACCACAAGTCCAAAATCTATAACATCCACACGCACTCGCAAAGCTCACTACTATACAACAATCTACATCATATACACTACAAGTCCAAAATCATAAAAAAGATGTCTTCGTAGGCCCGACCTCAAAAGCAAGCTCCTGTGACTCTACAAAAGCTCTACAAGATCACCAACTAAGGATCTGGAAAATGAATAAGGGAGAATGGTGAGCAAGCTTAGTGAGTAGATAATACGTGTCATGAGGTTAATGAATGTCAATGGATTATATTTGGTGTCGTACATAATCATAATACATAATAATTATATTTGTTCGTAAAATAAATAATATGGAATACAAGAGCTTTGAGATATAAAATATGGAACATGAATAATGAAGTACGAGCTATGAGCCATGAGCCAAGTATTACGTCACAACATAAGGCATAAATGCCACACAAGCATAAATGCAACATAAGGCATAAATGCTACACAAGCATAAATACCACATAAACATAAGTCATATGCGCATAGACGCTCCCAAAGAGCAGGACACATGGCATACGCCCCAAAGGCTTAATGCATACCACATGCGGTCCCAAAGACCTCATAAACATAAAGGTAAACGTGAACATCATACAAGGCTCATAACCATATGGAATAATGATAGGAATAATTACGAACCATATCAAGGAATAAGATCGCAAATGAAGGTCTTTTGACGAAGTAGGATCAATGACGGGGTAATCAATGAAGTAGCTCTAAGATACAAGGCATAGCTTATTCACTTTCTAGTTTTAAAATAACAAGGAATATAGATAACAAATGAAAATAATGATTTTCATGAACCAATTATCCACTCACCTCAACTTCCTCCAAGTTTGTAAATCCTAAACCTCGTTAGAGAATTCGGCTCGTTGGTTGTCCACTTGCTTTCCTAAGAACATATAAACACTACGTAACTATTCCAAACTCAAGGAATCATAAATATACTTAAAATAGTTCATGGCAGCCCCTACATGAGCCAACAACTCGCTTGAACCAACTAACTCACTTTTGACAAATCTAACGACACATCCAACTAACTTCATCGACGAGCTTACAAGGTTAACGACTCAACTTAAACATCATGAACAAGCCACGAAACCACCATAACAGGACTCCCCTATTTGTCCTTCATCATAACATATCAAGAAATCAACTCCACGCTCAGCAAAACCAATCCACAAACTCATTTCTCCAACAACCTAGCCAAATCTGAGGCTCAGTTTTCATAGTCAGAATCAAACTACCATCCAGGGTGCAATATTTCTCCAAATTACGAAAGTCAATATACCACGGAATAGGATTTTCTGAGCTCTACAACTTCTTAGACAATTTCTAAGCCTAATTCGAAGCAAAAGGTCACTTACCGAGATGATCTTTATCGACCTGTCAGCTTGTTCAAGTTCACCTCCTAGCTTCTTCCTCTTTCCTAATTCGGTGCTCTAAGTATCTATCCACTTTATTCTTGTTTTTCAGTCAAAAGATGGCCTTATATACCTCCTGGATAAAGCCTACCTCTTCCCATAACTTTAGAATGAAGCAAAAACACTCAACTCATTTTGATTGGCTGACCTCTTCACTGAGCCAATGGCAGTCCAGCAACTTAAATCTCAAATTTGACCTTCTTACAATGACAATGTAAGGAAACATAAATCTAACTAATTGTAGATCTTGGTCTTAGCTTTTAAACGCATATTTACTCATCCAATTTGGATAAGAAATGAGAAACTTGTGACCATTCTCGCTAAGCTCCTCAAATCTGCCCAACTTACGTGAAGCCAACTTACCGAAAACTAAAAACTAACCTAAGTGTCCAACATAAGGGCTTGCTTAAAGGTCTTAGGACACTCTAATATGATACTTGTAGTGACAACCATCCTCACAAATGTACTCACCTAGTGGACCAACCAACGCTAATGCTGATATAGCCTAAAAATGGTACTTCTATAACTTAATCGTCAAACAACTTAGCTAATGACACTTAGGAATATAATGTGGTAGAGGGCTTACACTGGAGACCTCAAAAGTGTAGCCCTCGAACAAAAGAGATGGGCTCAAATCACGGACTCCAGAACCAAACACAATCTATGGCACCTCAGGACCTGAAATAGATTTTGTAAGGGGGTAAGTGTCGGGAAACACTTAGTAAGATGATAGAACATAACATATTAGTTATGTTTGAGATATACGTGCCACAGAACTTGACCATGTTTGACATAACTGAACTTGAAATGCATGATAACCATATGCTTTACAAATTACTGAAAACACAAATATAAACACATAGAACAACCAACACAAAGAGCGATGAACTCAAACACAAGTATCCACACACACACACAGAGCGATGAACAGGTTTTGAAAGGCCTCTTTCTCTGACTGCCAAGGGATATCCAAATGGCCAAACAAATCTCCGATCACACAAACACAAATCTAGTGTACAAATACAAGCTAGCAATAGCTTATAATGTAAACTAGTGATATCCCCGACCTATGAGCTCATAGACTAACATCCCCCATTAGTACGGGAAAGCCTGTTCATTTCTCTCACAAAACACTTATCAAATCAACATATGACCCAACGGTCCAGAATCCATTGCACATGGATATATCAATATACGAACTCATTCCCGAGCTAGCGATCTAGCTGGTTGTTCACAAACATCACATCTATCACACACCGATCACATATTCTCAACGAATCACATATGCACAATCTCATATCATAATCAACAACATATGCATGAGACGCACAATAATCAAGATCGGAAACATGCATATAACGAACACAACTAAACTTGTCATGGTATATCCGCTTACTCAACGAAGACCCAACGATCACCGATTCCAAAATTGATGCCTTTCACTCACAACCTTCAAACCGATTCTCCTTCTCCCACACACCTTGCGAAAACTCTGTTCACAAACCCAAATCACAATAGCAAGGTTAACCTCTGACCTTCCAAAACCAAACGCTGCAAACAACTCAAAACAACGGAACAACGGTATAAGAATCGTTCAACCACTTCATCTTCAACGATATCACATATAACTTAAACTCAGACCATTTCCACCACAAACAACCCCTTAAATGACATTCCCTGTATGTACTTGACATCTCAGAATCCCACACTCAAACTCAGATTCTCAAAGTTCATCATATCAAGCTCAACTCTTTAAAATCGTGCAACTACAGACTCAGCCAGCAAGTCCGATATTCAACAAAGTGTACAGACCAATTCCCTTGACCAAAACATACATAAGAGACATTTCGGGAAAGCACATGAAGTCCTCTACAAACTCTTTCACAACACCCAACTCAAATTTGGAGCCTAAGAACACTTACCAAGCCAATCTTCTTCTTGTCGCTCAGCTGAGTACCTCAACAGCTGCTTTCAAGTCCAAACCAAATTTCTGATGATTCCTTGATCCAAAAATCAAGTGTAATATACCGTTAGAAAGATTAGAGATTCCTCTACAATCAGTCTAACAACACCCAAATCCAATTCGGAGTCTAAGTTCACTTACCAGACTCGTATTCCTCGACAAGTTCAGCTGTGTGCTTGTTCAACGACGTCCAGATTCAAAGTGACTTTGCCGTTGATTCCCTGATCTGAAATCCTCATATGATATACCAAACAAAAGTTATAGATGTCCTCTACAACTCTCTTCACCGGTCTAAGTCCAAAACTAAACGGATCTATGCTTATCGATTGATTCTTCTTCGACCTACTTTTTCCCTCTCCTTCAGCCTTCTCACTTCTCTCTCTTCTTTCTCTTAATAATTTCGTGTAATGACTGAGAGGATAAGTGCTCTGCCTCTCCAAGATATATTCTGAGCCATGTGAAGAGGTGGATGAGGTCCAATCACAAGAAAACCCCCTCTCCAACTTAACCTAGGTAGCAAACAAGAAGCTATGGTCCAATCAGATTCATTCTCAAGCAAGCAGCTGAGAAATGACGACCTTCCTTTCATTTTTTGACAAACTGGTCATGATACTTTTTGTTCCTCAATGTGTCTAGTTTCCAAATCAGTTGGAATTTCTCAATTTGGACTCACGACGAGAAAGTTACGGCCATTTAACTACAAGCAGGTCAATCTGTCCGAGCCAAGCAACAACTTCACAAATCCGAAAATGCACTAAGGCATTGTACTTTTCGAAACCGAACTCTAACGACATTCATTTACAAACTTGAATACTTAAAACCACATATCAAATGCAATTGATGCGAAGCGTTGCAAACTGACCAACTAATTTCCAAGTCTCACACATTTATGCCTTATGTTGTATTTATGCTTATGTAGCATTTATGTCATATGTTGCATTTATGCTTATGTAGCATTTATGCCTTATGTTGCATTTATGCTTGTGTAGCATTTATGCCTTATGTTGTGACATAATACTTGGCTCATGGCTCATGGCTCATAGCTCATAATTCCTAGTTCATGTTCCATATTACATATTTTATATAAGTATATGTAATTATTATGTATTATGATACGTATGACATAAAATGTGGCCCATTGACATTCCTTAACCTCATGATACTTATTATCTACTCACTGAGTTTGTCTAGCCATTCTCCCTTATTCATTTTCCAGATCAGTAGTTGGAGGACTTAGAGAGCTTTCATAGTGTTGTGGGAGCTAGCTTATTGAGGTCGGGCCAACGAAGATGTCTTTCTATTATTTTGGACTTGTAGTGTGTTTGATAGGGTTGATGATGTAGATGGTTGTATAGTTGTGAGTTTTGCGAGCATGTTTAGTTATTATATAAGTATGCTATGCTAAGATTTACATTTATGAGGCTTGTATGGATTTGATTGATGTTAGTTTTAGTCGAATCCTTGTGCCAGTCATGACCAACAAGTTACGGATCGTGACACTTAAGGTAAGGGGAGGATAAGTAATTGGGCAATGGCTAGACCACCCAATTCAAGGGTTACATAAAAATCTAACTATCGACTATACTACACATCTCACCATAAAACAACTACACGCTCAACCCAATGTACCTGTGCCCTAGAGGTCGTCTCACACGAGATAAGTTGCTATTTTTCCTTGTGTGTGTTCTTTTCTTTTCTTTTTATCACACTCTTTCCATCAATCCATTTTTCTTGGATTTTTCGCTTATTTATTTTTCCAATCTTTCCACATTTCCCTTTCTTTTCTCTTTTTTTTATTTTGCACATATTATTGCACATTCATCGACAGTTTATCCCAGTTTTGATTTGTTGACCTTAATTCTACCCTTCTTAACCAAGTTCATATTCAATACCCCCAGCTCTACTACCAAGTGCACCCTTACAATGATATCCCCTAAATAATGTCATAATCCATCAGATTAAGTTGTTAAAGGTAGATGGGGGTTAGAATTTGGCTCATGTAATAGTGTGCAAATAGTAATTCAAGGAATATGCTTAGGCTCAATGGGGGTTAAACAATGGATGAGAATGGGTTTTTGGCTCTGAGGCTCTAGGCTCAACATCACAATAGCCCTCGATATGTAACTCACCCCTTACTATGAACTTATGCCAAGTGCTAGTATGCTACTCTCATCACCTAACACATGTAAGCATCTCATGAACAAAACTAGAAATGGTTTTCTCATCTTTCGGCTCAAAATTCTCACGAGGTCACTTATCAAACTCTTAATTCTGGTGTACCTAGTGCGATTATTGACCTAAATAATCAAGGATGTCATGCATACACAATCTTATTCAAGGCAACTTAAATTTAGTTCTGACTAACAATAGGATTTAGCTATCGTTCTAAGTTCACAAATTTAGAAGGTTGGTTCATCAGTTGTGACAGACACGGCTACTTTAATCAAATACACATGTCACACACTAAACAGACTCAATCACATGCATATGATATGCTAACAAAGAAAAACAAACACACAGCGTGTACACACCCCCACACTTATCGAACACATTGTCCTCAATGTGTGGAGGGGCACCATGCACACAGACAAAGCAACCAACACATAAGAAAAATATGGAAAACTAGGAAGGGAAGAAGGTGTAGCCTGGTCAATGGCATAGAGGTGGTGGCAAAGGGTATTGGGCTCAGAGTAAGGCCTAGTGCGCCTCTTCTACCACTTTGCATCGAGCTTTATATGCTACCTAGGCTTCGAATTGGGCCTATATATAGGCTTGGTCTTCCTGATAGGCCTCCAAACGAGTAGCCTGATCGATGGCTAGAGTTTCGATCTGGACCTCTAATTAGCTGATGTGGTCGGCTAGTGATGAGAGGCATCTTGACATGCCTCCGATGTAATATAGTTTATGAAGTAGAGTTGTCGAACCCACAGGGATTGAGTGATGCCTTACTCGGCTTACTTACCAAATTTTAGGAATTTTATGACTTTGCTTCTTTAGTTTGGTTTAGGTGACTTAGCAAACTAACATACATAAAATAACAACAAGATCAATTTAAATCATGCAAGATCACACAAAAATACAAGGTATATATCAACTAAAAACAAGAGTGGTGTGATGCCTAAGATCACTTAAGTGAACTAATGGTTAGTTGGGTTTATTTAGCTCATGTCATGATCCGGATGTTTCAAGGCAACAGATCCATGCTCTCGCATAAGATCAATCTAAGTTGATCTTTACCTAGGATTAAGTGAGCTCGATGTGCTCTTGCCCCCACGAGTCACTTAATCCTAACTAAACAACAACTATAAATATCACCCGTTTGGATAACCAATCACCAAGTGAGATTCTCATCTCACGAGGCAACGGATTTACAAGTTAGACGTTCGATCACGTCTTTCTCCTCTCGGTCTCAAGACTTGATTATTATCTTAGTTCTAGGTGATCAAATTAGACTAAGCATTAAGCCCTTTAACTTATACATGATCCTTAACATTTTTACCCATTTTAAACCATTAGAAAGTTTAGGTTTTCAAAGCATCACACCACTTAGTAACTACTCACACATGTTTAAACAAAACTTGAACATAAACATACTTAATACATAAACACACTTATCATTCATTTAATTTACATAATCAAGCAAGGAAAGCATGAATGGAAAAGGCAAGAGAGGTTTACAAATTCCAAGCACAAGCTTGGTTCTTCTTTTTCTTCTTCTTCCTTCTCCTTCTTTTCCTTCTTTCTTTTTTCCTTTTTTTCTCTCCTTTCTTTGGTACGTTTTTTTCTCCTTGCCTTGGCTGCCCCCTTTTGTTTTCTTAACTAACATAATAATACTAAGTCATATTACAAGCCAAAATTAACTTAACAACTAATTCTTTTACAAATATCTTAACAACTCTTCCATCCATGTTTCTAGCTTTAGGACTTAGCAACAACAAGTTAAAAGAAGTGTAGCCATCCTTGTTCCCTTCAAGTCACAGCCATATTGAGTCATCTTATCCTCACAAATTGGCAGCCACGGATTTGGGCCAAGAAGCCCAAAGTTGGCCCAAATAAACCATCAAGTTTGGCCCACTCGGACAGAATCGGCCCATGATATTGGATCAAGCGGTTTCCCAACTTATACGACGAAACAGAAGACGCCCTTTGGACACGTTATAGATACTGATATCTTCTTTTCAATGCCGCTGATGGTGCATTGATCTGACATTGGACGGGAAAGTTATGAATTTTTGAGTAGCAAGAGGTCAAGTCTGACGCCCTCCACGGGTAGCTACGGTTTAGACCATTTCTTGCAACATTTTGCCTTGTCGAGTCCGTCATGCTTGCTTCCTCGAGGTCTTGGTCGTGCCTCCTTAGATAATTGTCCATAAAGCTCCTAAAAAGCAAGAAAACATAAGAAAAGCAAACAAACACGACAAAAGAACAGAATGTACAAAAACAACTTATATCAAAATCCGATCATACACCTAGTTAGTTTAATAATTTCAAAGCATAAAACACTACGAACTAATAGGCACCTTGACACTCTATTGTTTAAACAAGTGTTGACTCTATGTAAAAGACACTAGAAGGTTAAACTCTCGAGGATAGTAAAGTGTATCACTCATATAATGTGTATGGTCAACTTCCTATCACTCGCATACAGGTCAGTGTCTCAAAGCATCCTACGTCCTACTCAATGCTATCTAAAAGTTGCAGTGGTTGTCAATGATGGGGGGCTTTTTCATCAGGTTGTAATGGGGATAAAGGTCAGGGTGAGGTAAAAATATATATGGATAGTGGCTAAACCACCCAATCCGAGGACTTAATACAAGAACTAAGCA